>CAUJGU010000054.1:0-45427 GCA_963169105.1 Ceriagrion tenellum | reverse complement strand
GGATACTAAATGAGATAACGGTATCGGCCTTAAAAATATAAAAAAAAAGACTGAATTTGGTCGGAGATTCAATTTTAATTGCGAAGAATACCAGCACATTCATGTCTATGAAGCTTTAATATTTTGTTTATAAATAAAATCACTCAAAATTGCTGCCAATTATAGTCGCTATTCTCACGCACTATCAGGGATACTAAATGAGATAACGGTATCGGCCTTAAAAATATAAAAAAAAAGACTGAATTTGGTCGGAGATTCAATTTTAATTGCGAAGAATACCAGCACATTCATGTCTATGAAGCTTTAATATTTTGTTTATAAATAAAATCACTCAAAAATTGCTGCCAATTATAGTCGCTATTCTCTACGCACTATCAGGGATACTAAATGAGATAACGGTATCGGCCTTAAAAATATAAAAAAAAAGACTGAATTTGGTCGGAGATTCAATTTTAATTGCGAAGAATACCAGCACATTCATGTCTATGAAGCTTTAATATTTTGTTTATAAATAAAATCACTCAAAATTGCTGCCAATTATAGTCGCTATTCTCACGCACTATCAGGGATACTAAATGAGATAACGGTATCGGCCTTAAAAATATAAAAAAAAAGACTGAATTTGGTCGGAGATTCAATTTTAATTGCGAGAGAATACCAGCACATTCATGTCTATGAAGCTTTAATATTTTGTTTTAAATAAAATCACTCAAAATTGCTGCCAATTATAGTCGCTATTCTCACGCACTATCAGGGATACTAAATGAGATAACGGTATCGGCCTTAAAAATATAAAAAAAAAGACTGAATTTGGTCGGAGATTCAATTTTAATTGCGAAGAATACCAGCACATTCATGTCTATGAAGCTTTAATATTTTGTTTATAAATAAAATCACTCAAAATTGCTGCCAATTATAGTCGCTATTCTTACGCACTATCAGGGATACTAAATGAGATAACGGTATCGGCCTTAAAAATATAAAAAAAAAGACTGAATTTGGTCGGAGATTCAATTTTAATTGCGAAGAATACCAGCACATTCATGTCTATGAAGCTTTAATATTTTGTTTATAAATAAAATCACTCAAAATTGCTGCCAATTATAGTCGCTATTCTCACGCACTATCAGGGATACTAAATGAGATAACGGTATCGGCCTTAAAAATATAAAAAAAAAGACTGAATTTGGTCGGAGATTCAATTTTAATTGCGAAGAATACCAGCACATTCATGTCTATGAAGCTTTAATATTTTGTTTATAAATAAAATCACTCAAAATTGCTGCCAATTATAGTCGCTATTCTTACGCACTATCAGGGATACTAAATGAGATAACGGTATCGGCCTTAAAAATATAAAAAAAAAGACTGAATTTGGTCGGAGATTCAATTTTAATTGCGAAGAATACCAGCACATTCTTGTCTATGAAGCTTTAATATTTTGTTTATAAATAAAATCACTCAAAATTGCTGCCAATTATAGTCGCTATTCTCACGCACTATCAGGGATACTAAATGAGATAACGGTATCGGCCTTAAAAATATAAAAAAAAAGACTGAATTTGGTCGGAGATTCAATTTTAATTGCGAAGAATACCAGCACATTCATGTCTATGAAGCTTTAATATTTTGTTTATAAATAAAATCACTCAAAATTGCTGCCAATTATAGTCGCTATTCTTCACGCACTATCAGGGATACTAAATGAGATAACGGTATCGGCCTTAAAAATATAAAAAAAAGACTGAATTTGGTCGGAGATTCAATTTTAATTGCGAAGAATACCAGCACATTCATGTCTATGAAGCTTTAATATTTTGTTATAAATAAAATCACTCAAAATTGCTGCCAATTATAGTCGCTATTCTTACGCACTATCAGGGATACTAAATGAGATAACGGTATCGGCCTTAAAAATATAAAAAAAAAGACTGAATTTGGTCGGAGATTCAATTTTAATTGCGAAGAATACCAGCACATTCATGTCTATGAAGCTTTAATATTTTGTTTATAAATAAAATCACTCAAAATTGCTGCCAATTATAGTCGCTATTCTCACGCACTATCAGGGATACTAAATGAGATAACGGTATCGGCCTTAAAAATATAAAAAAAAGACTGAATTTGGTCGGAGATTCAATTTTAATTGCGAAGAATACCAGCACATTCATGTCTATGAAGCTTTAATATTTTGTTTATAAATAAAATCACTCAAAATTGCTGCCAATTATAGTCGCTATTCTCACGCACTATCAGGGATACTAAATGAGATAACGGTATCGGCCTTAAAAATATAAAAAAAAAAGACTGAATTTGGTCGGAGATTCAATTTTAATTGCGAAGAATACCAGCACATTCATGTCTATGAAGCTTTAATATTTTGTTTATAAATAAAATCACTCAAAATTGCTGCCAATTATAGTCGCTATTCTTACGCACTATCAGGGATACTAAATGAGATAACGGTATCGGCCTTAAAAATATAAAAAAAAAGACTGAATTTGGTCGGAGATTCAATTTTAATTGCGAAGAATACCAGCACATTCATGTCTATGAAGCTTTAATATTTTGTTTATAAATAAAATCACTCAAAATTGCTGCCAATTATAGTCGCTATTCTCACGCACTATCAGGGATACTAAATGAGATAACGGTATCGGCCTTAAAAATATAAAAAAAAAGACTGAATTTGGTCGGAGATTCAATTTTAATTGCGAAGAATACCAGCACATTCATGTCTATGAAGCTTTAATATTTTGTTTATAAATAAAATCACTCAAATTTGCTGCCAATTATAGTCGCTATTCTTACGCACTATCAGGGATACTAAATGAGATAACGGTATCGGCCTTAAAAATATAAAAAAAAAGACTGAATTTGGTCGGAGATTCAATTTTAATTGCGAAGAATACCAGCACATTCATGTCTATGAAGCTTTAATATTTTGTTTATAAATAAAATCACTCAAAATTGCTGCCAATTATAGTCGCTATTCTCACGCACTATCAGGGATACTAAATGAGATAACGGTATCGGCCTTAAAAATATAAAAAAAAAGACTGAATTTGGTCGGAGATTCAATTTTAATTGCGAAGAATACCAGCACATTCATGTCTATGAAGCTTTAATATTTTGTTTATAAATAAAATCACTCAAAATTGCTGCCAATTATAGTCGCTATTCTTACGCACTATCAGGGATACTAAATGAGATAACGGTATCGGCCTTAAAAATATAAAAAAAAAGACTGAATTTGGTCGGAGATTCAATTTTAATTGCGAAGAATACCAGCACATCATGTCTATGAAGCTTTAATATTTTGTTTATAAATAAAATCACTCAAAATTGCTGCCAATTATAGTCGCTATTCTCACGCACTATCAGGGATACTAAATGAGATAACGGTATCGGCCTTAAAAATATAAAAAAAATGACTGAATTTGGTCGGAGATTCAATTTTAATTGCGAAGAATACCAGCACATTCATGTCTATGAAGCTTTAATATTTTGTTTATAAATAAAATCACTCAAAATTGCTGCCAATTATAGTCGCTATTCTTACGCACTATCAGGGATACTAAATGAGATAACGGTATCGGCCTTAAAAATATAAAAAAAAAGACTGAATTTGGTCGGAGATTCAATTTTAATTGCGAAGAATACCAGCACATTCATGTCTATGAAGCTTTAATATTTTGTTTATAAATAAAATCACTCAAAATTGCTGCCAATTATAGTCGCTATTCTTACGCACTATCAGGGATACTAAATGAGATAACGGTATCGGCCTTAAAAATATAAAAAAAAAGACTGAATTTGGTCGGAGATTCAATTTTAATTGCGAAGAATACCAGCACATTCATGTCTATGAAGCTTTAATATTTTGTTTATAAATAAAATCACTCAAAATTGCTGCCAATTATAGTCGCTATTCTCACGCACTATCAGGGATACTAAATGAGATAACGGTATCGGCCTTAAAAATATAAAAAAAAAGACTGAATTTGGTCGGAGATTCAATTTTAATTGCGAAGAATACCAGCACATTCATGTCTATGAAGCTTTAATATTTTGTTTATAAATAAAATCACTCAAAATTGCTGCCAATTATAGTCGCTATTCTTACGCACTATCAGGGATACTAAATGAGATAACGGTATCGGCCTTAAAAATATAAAAAAAAAGACTGAATTTGGTCGGAGATTCAATTTTAATTGCGAAGAATACCAGCACATTCATGTCTATGAAGCTTTAATATTTTGTTTATAAATAAAATCACTCAAAATTGCTGCCAATTATAGTCGCTATTCTCACGCACTATCAGGGATACTAAATGAGATAACGGTATCGGCCTTAAAAATATAAAAAAAAAGACTGAATTTGGTCGGAGATTCAATTTTAATTGCGAAGAATACCAGCACATTCATGTCTATGAAGCTTTAATATTTTGTTTATAAATAAAATCACTCAAAATTGCTGCCAATTATAGTCGCTATTCTTACGCACTATCAGGGATACTAAATGAGATAACGGTATCGGCCTTAAAAATATAAAAAAAAAGACTGAATTTGGTCGGAGATTCAATTTTAATTGCGAAGAATACCAGCACATTCATGTCTATGAAGCTTTAATATTTTGTTTATAAATAAAATCACTCAAAATTGCTGCCAATTATAGTCGCTATTCTCACGCACTATCAGGGATACTAAATGAGATAACGGTATCGGCCTTAAAAATATAAAAAAAAAGACTGAATTTGGTCGGAGATTCAATTTTAATTGCGAAGAATACCAGCACATTCATGTCTATGAAGCTTTAATATTTTGTTTATAAATAAAATCACTCAAAATTGCTGCCAATTATAGTCGCTATTCTCACGCACTATCAGGGATACTAAATGAGATAACGGTATCGGCCTTAAAAATATAAAAAAAAAGACTGAATTTGGTCGGAGATTCAATTTTAATTGCGAAGAATACCAGCACATTCATGTCTATGAAGCTTTAATATTTTGTTTATAAATAAAATCACTCAAAATTGCTGCCAATTATAGTCGCTATTCTCACGCACTATCAGGGATACTAAATGAGATAACGGTATCGGCCTTAAAAATATAAAAAAAAAGACTGAATTTGGTCGGAGATTCAATTTTAATTGCGAAGAATACCAGCACATTCATGTCTATGAAGCTTTAATATTTTGTTTATAAATAAAATCACTCAAAATTGCTGCCAATTATAGTCGCTATTCTCACGCACTATCAGGGATACTAAATGAGATAACGGTATCGGCCTTAAAAATATAAAAAAAAAGACTGAATTTGGTCGGAGATTCAATTTTAATTGCGAAGAATACCAGCACATTCATGTCTATGAAGCTTTAATATTTTGTTTATAAATAAAATCACTCAAAATTGCTGCCAATTATAGTCGCTATTCTCACGCACTATCAGGGATACTAAATGAGATAACGGTATCGGCCTTAAAAATATAAAAAAAAAGACTGAATTTGGTCGGAGATTCAATTTTAATTGCGAAGAATACCAGCACATTCATGTCTATGAAGCTTTAATATTTTGTTTATAAATAAAATCACTCAAAATTGCTGCCAATTATAGTCGCTATTCTTACGCACTATCAGGGATACTAAATGAGATAACGGTATCGGCCTTAAAAATATAAAAAAAAAGACTGAATTTGGTCGGAGATTCAATTTTAATTGCGAAGAATACCAGCACATTCATGTCTATGAAGCTTTAATATTTTGTTTATAAATAAAATCACTCAAAATTGCTGCCAATTATAGTCGCTATTCTCACGCACTATCAGGGATACTAAATGAGATAACGGTATCGGCCTTAAAAATATAAAAAAAAAGACTGAATTTGGTCGGAGATTCAATTTTAATTGCGAAGAATACCAGCACATTCATGTCTATGAAGCTTTAATATTTTGTTTATAAATAAAATCACTCAAAATTGCTGCCAATTATAGTCGCTATTCTCACGCACTATCAGGGATACTAAATGAGATAACGGTATCGGCCTTAAAAATATAAAAAACAGACTGAATTTGGTCGGAGATTCAATTTTAATTGCGAAGAATACCAGCACATTCATGTCTATGAAGCTTTAATATTTTGTTTATAAATAAAATCACTCAAAATTGCTGCCAATTATAGTCGCTATTCTTACGCACTATCAGGGATACTAAATGAGATAACGGTATCGGCCTTAAAAATATAAAAAAAAAGACTGAATTTGGTCGGAGATTCAATTTTAATTGCGAAGAATACCAGCACATTCATGTCTATGAAGCTTTAATATTTTGTTTATAAATAAAATCACTCAAAATTGCTGCCAATTATAGTCGCTATTCTCACGCACTATCAGGGATACTAAATGAGATAACGGTATCGGCCTTAAAAATATAAAAAAAAAGACTGAATTTGGTCGGAGATTCAATTTTAATTGCGAAGAATACCAGCACATTCATGTCTATGAAGCTTTAATATTTTGTTTATAAATAAAATCACTCAAAATTGCTGCCAATTATAGTCGCTATTCTCACGCACTATCAGGGATACTAAATGAGATAACGGTATCGGCCTTAAAAATATAAAAAAAAAGACTGAATTTGGTCGGAGATTCAATTTTAATTGCGAAGAATACCAGCACATTCATGTCTATGAAGCTTTAATATTTTGTTTATAAATAAAATCACTCAAAATTGCTGCCAATTATAGTCGCTATTCTCACGCACTATCAGGGATACTAAATGAGATAACGGTATCGGCCTTAAAAATATAAAAAAAAAGACTGAATTTGGTCGGAGATTCAATTTTAATTGCGAAGAATACCAGCACATTCATGTCTATGAAGCTTTAATATTTTGTTTATAAATAAAATCACTCAAAATTGCTGCCAATTATAGTCGCTATTCTCACGCACTATCAGGGATACTAAATGAGATAACGGTATCGGCCTTAAAAATATAAAAAAAAAGACTGAATTTGGTCGGAGATTCAATTTTAATTGCGAAGAATACCAGCACATTCATGTCTATGAAGCTTTAATATTTTGTTTATAAATAAAATCACTCAAAATTGCTGCCAATTATAGTCGCTATTCTCACGCACTATCAGGGATACTAAATGAGATAACGGTATCGGCCTTAAAAATATAAAAAAAAAGACTGAATTTGGTCGGAGATTCAATTTTAATTGCGAAGAATACCAGCACATTCATGTCTATGAAGCTTTAATATTTTGTTTATAAATAAAATCACTCAAAATTGCTGCCAATTATAGTCGCTATTCTTACGCACTATCAGGGATACTAAATGAGATAACGGTATCGGCCTTAAAAATATAAAAAAAAAGACTGAATTTGGTCGGAGATTCAATTTTAATTGCGAAGAATACCAGCACATTCATGTCTATGAAGCTTTAATATTTTGTTTATAAATAAAATCACTCAAAATTGCTGCCAATTATAGTCGCTATTCTTACGCACTATCAGGGATACTAAATGAGATAACGGTATCGGCCTTAAAAATATAAAAAAAAAGACTGAATTTGGTCGGAGATTCAATTTTAATTGCGAAGAATACCAGCACATTCATGTCTATGAAGCTTTAATATTTTGTTTATAAATAAAATCACTCAAAATTGCTGCCAATTATAGTCGCTATTCTCACGCACTATCAGGGATACTAAATGAGATAACGGTATCGGCCTTAAAAATATAAAAAAAAAGACTGAATTTGGTCGGAGATTCAATTTTAATTGCGAAGAATACCAGCACATTCATGTCTATGAAGCTTTAATATTTTGTTTATAAATAAAATCACTCAAAATTGCTGCCAATTATAGTCGCTATTCTCACGCACTATCAGGGATACTAAATGAGATAACGGTATCGGCCTTAAAAATATAAAAAAAAAGACTGAATTTGGTCGGAGATTCAATTTTAATTGCGAAGAATACCAGCACATTCATGTCTATGAAGCTTTAATATTTTGTTTATAAATAAAATCACTCAAAATTGCTGCCAATTATAGTCGCTATTCTCACGCACTATCAGGGATACTAAATGAGATAACGGTATCGGCCTTAAAAATATAAAAAAAAAGACTGAATTTGGTCGGAGATTCAATTTTAATTGCGAAGAATACCAGCACATTCATGTCTATGAAGCTTTAATATTTTGTTTATAAATAAAATCACTCAAAATTGCTGCCAATTATAGTCGCTATTCTCACGCACTATCAGGGATACTAAATGAGATAACGGTATCGGCCTTAAAAATATAAAAAAAAAGACTGAATTTGGTCGGAGATTCAATTTTAATTGCGAAGAATACCAGCACATTCATGTCTATGAAGCTTTAATATTTTGTTTATAAATAAAATCACTCAAAATTGCTGCCAATTATAGTCGCTATTCTCACGCACTATCAGGGATACTAAATGAGATAACGGTATCGGCCTTAAAAATATAAAAAAAAAGACTGAATTTGGTCGGAGATTCAATTTTAATTGCGAAGAATACCAGCACATTCATGTCTATGAAGCTTTAATATTTTGTTTATAAATAAAATCACTCAAAATTGCTGCCAATTATAGTCGCTATTCTCACGCACTATCAGGGATACTAAATGAGATAACGGTATCGGCCTTAAAAATATAAAAAAAAAGACTGAATTTGGTCGGAGATTCAATTTTAATTGCGAAGAATACCAGCACATTCATGTCTATGAAGCTTTAATATTTTGTTTATAAATAAAATCACTCAAAATTGCTGCCAATTATAGTCGCTATTCTCACGCACTATCAGGAATACTAAATGAGATAACGGTATCGGACTCAAAAATATAATAAAAAGACTTAATTTGGTGTAAGATTCAATGTTAATTGCGAGGAATTCCAGCACAATAATGTCTCTGAGTTCCAGCACAATAATGTCTCTGAAGAAAACAATGAATTTGGCCGGAGAGTCATTTTTAATTCCGAAAAATACCAGCAAATCCATGTCTCTGAAACTTTAATATTTTGTTTATAAATAAAATCATCCTAAAATGCTGCCAATTATAGTCGCTAATATCACCCACTATGAGGGATTTTAATTGACAAAACGGTAACTGCCTAAAAAATAGAATAAAAAGACTGAATTTGGTCGGAGATTCAATATTAATTCCGAAGAATACCAGAAATCCATGTCTCTGAAACTTTAATATTTTGTTTATAAATTTAATCACCCAAAACTTTGGCCAATTAGAGTAGCTAATCTCACCCACTATGAAGGATATTAAATGACAAATCGGTAACTGCCTCAAAAATAGAATAAAAAGACTGAATTTTTTCGGAGAATCAATTTTAATTGCGAAGAATACCAGCAATTCCATGTCTCTGAGACTTTAGTTTTCTGCTTATAAATAAAATCACCCAAAATTGCTCCCAATTATAGTCGATAATCTCACCCACATCAGAGATGTTAAATGAGAAAACGGTAACTGCCTCAAATATAGAATAAAAAGACTGAATTTGGTCGGATATTCAATTTTAATTAAGAAGAATACCAGCACATTCATGTCTCTGAAATGTAAATATTTTGTTTATAAATTATATCTCCAAACAGTGCTGCTAATTTTAGTCACTAATCTCACCCACTAGCGGGGATATTAAATGATATAACGGTAACTGCCTCAGAAATAGAATAAAAAGTTTGAATTTGGTCGGAGATTCAATTTTAATTGCTAAGAATACCAGCAAATGTATGTCTCTGAAACTTTAATATTTTGTTAACAAATAAAATCACCCAGAAATGCTGCCAATTATAGTCGCTAATCTCACCCACTATCAAGGATATTAAATGACAAAACGGTAGCTGCCTCAAAAATAGAATAAAAAGACTGAATTTGGTCGTAGATTCAATTTTAATTGCGAAAAATACCAGTACATTCATGTCTCAAAAACTTTAATATTTTGTTTACAAATAAAATCACCCAAAATTGCTGTTATTTTAGTCGCTAATCGCACCCACTATCAGAGATTTTAAATGACAATACGGTAACTGCCTCAAAAACAGAATAAAAAGACTGAATTTGGTCGGAGATTCATTTTTAATTGCAAAGAATACCAGCACATTCATGTCTCTGAAACTTTAATTATTTGTTAACAAATAAAAACACCCAACATTTATGCCAATTAAGTTCACTAATTTCACCTATTATCAGGGATATTAAATGATAAATCGGTAACTGCCTCAAAAATAGAATAAAAATACTGAATTTGGTTGGTGATTTAACTTTAATTGCGAAGAATACCTGCACATTCATGTCTCTGAAACTTTAATATAAAATTTTGTTTATAAATAAAATCACCCAAAATTGCTGCCAATTATAGTCTCTAATCTCATCCACTATCAAGAATATTTAGTGAGAAAACGGTAACTGCCTCAAAAATAGAATAAAAAGACCAAACAAACACATGAATGTGCAGGTATTGCTCGCAATTAAAATTGAATCTCCGACCAAATTCAGTCTTTTTATTCTATTTTTGAGGCTGTTACCGTTTTGTCATTAAATATCCCTGATAGTGGGTGAGATAAGCGACTATAATTGGCAGTAATTTTGGGTGATTTTATTTATAAACAAAATATTAAAGTTTCTGAGACATGAATGTGCTGGTATTGATCGCAATTAAAATTGAATATCCGACCAAATTCAGTCTTTTTATTCTATTTTTGAGGCATTAACCGTTTTGTCATTTAATATCCCTGATAGACGGTGAGATCCGCGACTAAAATTAGCAGGTTTTTGGGTGATTTTATTGGTAAACCAAATATTAAAATTGCAAAGACATGAATATTTTGGTTTTCCTCGCAATTAAAATTGAATCTCCGGCCAAATTCAGTCTTTTTATTCTATTTTTGAGGCAGTTACCGTTTTGTCATTAGTTATCCCTGATAGTGGATGAGATAAGCGACTATAATTGGCAGAAATTTATGGTGATTTTATTTATAAACAAAATATTAAAGTTTCAGAGACATGAATGTGCTGGTATTGATCGCAATTAAAATTGAATATCCGACCAAATTCAGTCTTTTTATTCTATTTTTGAGGCATTAACCGTTTTGTCATTTAATATCCCTGATAGACGGTGAGATCTGCGACTAAAATTAGCAGCAATTTTGGGTAAATTTTCTTATAAACAATATAATTAAGTTTTAGGACCAAGAATGTGCTGGTATTACTCGCAATCTAAATTGAATCTCCGACATCAGTCAGTTTTTTTATACTGTTTTTTTACGCAGTTACCGATTTTTCATTTAATATCCCTGATAGTGGGTTAGATTAGCGATTATTATTGGCAGCATTTTTGGGTGATTTTATTTATAAACAACATATTAAAGTTTCAGAGACATGAATTTTCTGGTATTCCTTACAATGAAAAATGAATCTCCCACCTCAGTCAGTCTTTTTATACTTTTTTTGAGGCAGTTACCGTTTTGTCAATTTATTTGCCTGAAAGTGGGTTAGATCAGCGACTAAAATTAGCAGCAATTTAGGGTGAATTCATTTAGAAACAATTTTTTTTAAATTTTAGAGTTTTGGATGTGCTGGTTATTCCTTGTAGTGAAAAGAAAATCTCTGACCTCCGAATAGTCACTGAATACTATTTTTGGTGCAGTTCCTAGTTTTTCATATAATATCTCTGGAAGTGGGTAAGCGACTTTAAGTGACAGATAATAGTAACAATATATACCACTATTATTTAGAATATGTCACGTTAATGCGGTCGTTTCATGTTGTATCTACCTTAGGTCGTACTGTTTTTCCTGGGATAAATTTTGGGGCCAAAGTAATGGAAGTCTCTACTTTACCATCATAGTCCGCATTTTGGTATTTAGCTGTTTAATTCGTTGACAAGTGGGTTCAATGGTATTTTGCAACGTTATTTGCAGCCTTATTTTTAGCTAACGAACATCACTATTTTTAATAACGTGAACCTTGTTCCGTTTCCAAACTTGGCAACCGCATACTTAACGTTATATCAAGATATCTTGATACCTGGGAAAGCAAAGTGAAATTCCTAATGGACACTAAAGCTAAAAATAATGCTGCTAATAAGTTTGCAGAATACCACTGATACCACTTGTCAACGAATTAAACAGCTAAATACAACAATGCGGCCATGATTGTAAACGTAGAGGCGCTGTGTTATCCACTCGCAGAATTCTTCTTACGTATATCGGCAGTTTTCAATACTTTTTGTTAGAGCACATCCTTTCCATTCTACTGCTTTAATCCATCTTAGAAAATATGTTACATATTTGTTCACTTTTTCAAAATTAGATAAAAAGATAAAAGCGAATCTCAGGTTTTCATTTCTCTAATCGAAATTCGCGTATTCCCGTGCAACAGGTAAAACGGGTGAAACGTTGGCAAAAGGGGGCGGGGCTTATTTCCTCTCACTTAAGTAGTTCTTTGGCGACACACTATTGGCGACACTATCGCGGGCCTGATTTCTTCTTTGAAATAAGAGTGTCATGCTAAATATCTCCCAATGTTTTCTGCTACTTCCGGCTGTGTGGAAAAGGAGAGAAATGTAACTTTTGTTAATCCCTCACAACTTGTTTCGCATCGATTTAAGTATCATGCAAGGATAATTAATTTTTAGGACTTAATATGAACATGCTACTGCATAATATTATTGTGAACATCCGAGTGGTGAATTACAATTGGTTTTGTTTCGGACCGAACTTTGAATCAGTCATTTTGTTGAGTGAAGTGATTGAACCGAATTTCAAGAGTCGGTCTTGAAGGTTTCGTGTTGTGAAACAGACTGCGAATATTCGTCCGTGAATTTATGATTCTTATTGAATATTTGTGCCGTGATTTAGTAATAAACTTCTAGTAAATATGCCTTTAAAGACGATTGATAATTTGTGCAGGATATGTGTTCAAGAGAGTGGCGCATTCATGCATATTTACGACCAATATATCCTAGACATCCGTTTAGCAGAGATCATCAACGATTTGTGCCAACTAAACGTACGTGAGTTTATTACGTCCCTGCAGTTCGCTCCATTTTATAATTATTGCGTGAGATTCGATGGTTTGGCTTCCATTCCGCTGTAAGTTTATGTTGGGTATCAGGGAATAAAATCTCGAGTACTGTGCTCCGGTAGTGTCATTTTTCAATTTCAGTAACCTTGATTTGTGTGTTCCACAGTTGTTGGTTGTGCTAAATCCAATCGTCTTCAGTTATTTTATTTATCCAGCTTTATCCCTATTAGTTTTGCTCTGGTATTTTACTGGCGAATGTAATACTAATCGTTTTCAATGCTATTTATAAATGTCCATATTAACGTATGTGCTTCTCATATTATCGTCTTTGTTCTGTTTCAAATTGTAGTGTAATTTTCCTTTGCTTCATCAGATTTTATTTAAAAGTATTCCCTCATGGCTCTGTCTTTCTGTTCAATGACTTCTTAACGGCTGTAGTTGGTCAGGATGCGGAGTAACAAGAGTAGTACGATGGAAAAGGATGGCGCTAATCTACCAAATGTTTCTTTGCAGGCCTTGTCTTCATTTCATTAACATTTTTGAATTTAAGGTGTTGTTTTTCATCTTGAACTCATGTGCATGTTAGATTTGACCAAATTGTGGTGTCCGTTGATGTCTCTGTTGATATCTCTGAATATGTGTGCATCTGTAATCCTTGATATTAGTTTTTGATTGACAATTACATTGTCGATGAGAGATCGATAACGTCTTGTGGACCGTATGAGGTTATTTGTATCTTTTTTGCAAAAATAATTTCGTGGATTTTAACTCATAGTAAGTGATGAATTCTTGTTGATACGACCCATTTTGATTTTGCTGGTCCTGTCCGTAATTCCTAGTCAATCCTGGGATACGAACTTCATTTTTGGCATTTTGATCTCTCGTTAATTACATGTAATTGTTTCTCGCCTTTGTTTTGTACTTCCTATGCAACTCGCTGTTTTGGCCAATGTCTCATCTTATTCTCCGTCTTCAGGAGAATAGGTACTTTAAATTGTTGGATATCCTTTATCGAACTTTTACCTAGCAGACAATTCTTTCATCAGCCACCACATTATATTCTTGAATATTGTTTTACCATTTTCTATCATTTTTAAACAGCTACACTTCAATATGATCGTGTTTTTCCTTCCATGCTGATATATAGCATGACATAATCCTTTAACACTTGAGTTTCTGTAAGTTACGTTTTTGTTACTATTTTCATGGCTATGCGAAAGTAATCGAAAAAATGAAGTCTCCTAATTTTTGGAAATTGAATAATCTGTTTATTTTCTATTATATTTACATCATTTGGAAGGCAGAACGTTTGTCTTTTTTTCTTCAGGATTGTTACCTCGGTCGATGCATTTTTGTAGGCGCTGTGACAGTTTTTGTCTGCCCATGTCATACCAGCTCACCACCATTTCCTTGAGTTAGCGTTGAACCTTATCTTCCACCACGGCTTCGGAGCTGAATCGCCTGAATAGCCAAATGTTCTTTCAACTTAGGAAACAGGTGGCCATCACTGGGTGCCAAGCCTGGACTACAGGTTGGGTGGATGATGATACTTCATTTAAACTCTTGCAGGAGAGTGACAGTTTGACGGGCGATCATTGTCATGGAGACTGCTTATCCCCTAGCATCCTTGGTACATCATGAATTTCCTGTGTGGCCATCGTCAGGGAAAACCTGTAATTGACAGGGAATTTTGAATTTCTGGAAAAGGGGGGGAATTCTCATAACAGTCTGGGAGAAACTGGAATAGGAATCCTCATTATTTTTCTTCCATTGCATTTATTGTCCAGTCTTTACCGTTCCTTATTTCACCAACTATAAATAACGCCCGTCGCTGACGTGCATAGAATAAGTCCCAACAATTCGTGGAACTTCGTGTATTTGTCGTGAATCTTAGTTGTTTAGTTGTGAATCTGATGTACAATGTATCCCTTTTGCATATCCTTATTGCAATATTTGCCTAGTTGTGTAACAAATCATGATCATAATGTATTACGCTCATCACAAGGAATCCGAGGCGATGTTGTTCGGAAAATATTACCTCATGTTTTATTTTAACTTACGAAGCTCAGGTCGAGAAGTAGCTGGAGCACACTAGATCATAGTAAATACATGCTTGAAGTTCTAAAAATAAGATACGATGATTAGAAAATTTTGAAAATTTAAAGCTGCTGTAGGTAATTTAATTCAGCAGAAATAAAATATTCCAATAATACTTTCTTTTTTACCGACCTTTTGGCGATCGGTCAGGGGAATTGGTAAATCAATCAGGGAAAGGTCAGGGAATTTGAACATTGGATATGAGTAGTCTCTCTGGTTTCAGTACCACCGGCTCCTCCCAACTTGTAAACATTTTTTGACATCCATTACACTCCTTCTCTTCAGACACTTCCTTCATTTGGTATTGAATTTCAGTTAAAATGGTATTGAATTTCATTTTCGGTTCATTTGGTATTGAATTTTGGTTCGGAATAGTTGGTTCAATGCCTCTCGCGTTCAAAAACCCAATAACTACGCAAACTTTGCACTTGGTGGGACACCCCAACGGGAGCTCCATTCTCAATGGCTGCAAAACCAAGACTTGGCATCCCAGCATGGTGCGCACATGCTTGTTTGGGAGTTGGAGAAGCAACTACAATCACAAGAGTATGGCCAACAGACACGAACAGTTTCTCTCCGTCCCCAACACTCTGGAGGCCTTACTTTTGGGATTACCCTGGAAATATTTATGATTTAATTCTTGAGTTTGTATTTGAGAACTTTTTCATTTTTTCCTACGCCTACATCTATGTCATACCGTGAAAGCCGCCTAAAGGGTGTGTGGCAGGGGGTGCGTCCACACCAGGCATGCATGAATTATACAGGAGAACACCGAAACTGCATTGAAACCAGCGTACTCCTCATACAACGTGCCAGTTGAAAATCTACTTACCAAGAAACATTCTACTGTCAATCGTTTCAACATGCAAGGGATACAAAGGGCACTACTTTGTGATGATCAGAAAGGAAACGCAATGGAAGGTTCCTCAATTATTTAATCAGGCGACCGGTTTCGATACAAGGTATCATCCTGATTCATCATCATAATGATTCAGTGCTAAGTGCCTGATGATGATACCTTGTATCAAAACCAGTCGCCTGATTAAATAATTGTGGAAACTTCCATTGCTTTTCCTTTCTGATCATCGTGAAGGAGTTCCATCATGTTTCACCTCACACTATTGAACTTCTACCACAGATTCAAAATATAATGCATTAATAAGAGCATCAATATGTACCTCATGCATAAATAAGAACATTGCAGGCTAATGCCGATGCCAGGTTTCTATCGACCCTTCCTCCCTTACCTATCCCCTATGGCACAAATGACCTTAGCCGTCAGTCGCCTCCCCAAAAATCCAATCCTATGTTATTGTGCCGCTCCCCCCTATCTTTTAACATTTGACGCTGTTGTTTTTACGCTTTCCTGTGGGAGTGTTCTTGCTTTATTAACCAACCTAAACCTCTCCCTCTCCTCCCAATAATCCTTAACCCCCCAACTATATCCTCCCCGTACATATATATAAAGCCAGCGCACCTGCACTTAACACTCGACCTCTGGCCACAGGGTGGCGTTCGTCAGGGAAAACCTGGAATTGTCAGGGAATTTTGAATTTCTGGAAAAGTCTGGGAGTTCTCGTAACAGTCGGGGAGAAACTGGCGTAGGAATCCTCATTATTTTTCTTCCATTAGGTTTATCGGCCAGTCCTGCCATTTATTTCACCAACTAACGTCCGTCGCTGACGTGCATGGAATAAGCACCATTAATTTGTGGAGCATTCAGTTGTGAGTCTTAGTTATTTAGTTGTGAATCAGACATACAATGTATCCATTTTGCATATCCTTATTGCGATATTTGCCTAGTGTTAAAATTTACGATGACAATGTATTACGCTCATTGCAAGGAATCCGAGGCTATGTTGTCCGGAAAATTTTACCTCACGTTTCATTTTAACTGACGAAGCTCAGGTCGAGAAGTAGCTGGAGCACACTAGATTATAGTAAACACATGCTTGCGGTTCTAAAAATACGAGATAATGATTAGAAAATTTAAAGCTGCCGTTGAAAATTTAGTGCAGCAGAAAAAAATGTTCCAATAATAGGTGACCTTTCGGCGATTGGTCAGGGAAATTGGTAAATCCATCAGGGAAAAGTCTGGGAATACTAAAATAGGATATCTTTTGCCACTCTGTCTGAAGGTGATGATGTAAAGTCGAAACTGGTTAGGCATTTCAGTAAAAGGTGTGGAAAACTACAAAAGTCTTTAGTCTTTTACTATCACCAAAACGTTTCGCTTGAGAACTTTTGGTGACCATGAGTAAGATATCAGAAATTCATCAAAATTGCAAACAAAAATTTTTCTTGGCTGAAATGGTTAATATCGGGATTGCGATTGAAACACAACAACCAGTAAACGAATGCTGGCTTCAATACAAGGCTGCCAGTGCTTGCTCATAAACTACTTGTGAATTTATGCGTAGTGGATTTTTGAGTTGAGGCTTTAACTGGCTGTGCCCGCCTTGGCATGCGTTACAGTGCCTTTTTTCTTTCTAAATAGGCACTCATGTATATAGCTGACGCATTTACACGTGCAAAATTACTGATAGACAAATTGTAACCCACAAATTTTGGCTTGAGTTACCATTCCATGCTTATGCTGCAGTGTGCAAATGAATAAAATTTTCTATTATTGAAATAGTTTGAATATATTATTGAATAGAAATTTAAGATTTTTGAGCTTAAAAATCTCATTTTTGGAAAAAGCGAAGCGTACATGAAAATTGAATGCAAGAATTGAATAAAAAGGAAACAAAGTGACTGCTGAACCCAATCTTATTCTAGGTACAAATAAATTACGTACTTTTTAACTCAACTTATCTCTCACTGATGTGATTCTGATGCATGTGAGACTATGTCCAACTGATACGATTCTGATGTACGTCATTGACCAATTCATTAATGATCAGCTTCGTTGCTTGCTTGTCGTTCCTCGGTTGTTTGAGTTGCTCATGAGCCAACATTATTTGTTGAAACGACTTGAGCTCCACCTCTTGTACAATGGGTTTAATAATTCGGAAACCTTAGCGGGCATGCGGACAACAACTCACCAAAGTTTCATCGTAATTTAATGAATGGTGTTGGAATGAGTAGAAGACAAACAAATATTCATTTTTATATATTTAATTGAAAATGAGGTTATTGCATCAGGAGTTACATAAATTGTCACTCTGAAACATACCATTCTGAATTTCTCAATCAAACTATGCCTAGCGTGTAGCCTCTATAAGGGCTTCCTCCATAATCCCTCTAACAGTTGCAAAACACTATCGTTCGTAGCAGTTTTTACGAAGCTCACTACTTTACTTTGTATTTTATTAACATTTTTTGTTAAATCTATTTGACAAGAGTCCCAAGTGCACGTGGTGTATTCAAGATGTGGCCTTATGAAAGCGAAGTATAGCATCTCTCTTTGACTTTTTCATCCGAGGACCTTCCTAATATTCGCTTAACAAAACCTAGTTTCTTTAATGCTGTGCTGCATATGTTGTGTGTGTGTGTTCCCCATATAATATCAAGTTAAGGTAATTCCACGATATTTTACTGTATCTGAAGATTTTATGTTTACTCCACCCACAGTATAAGTATGGCAATTGTGTGATGACTTTCGCAGGAAGTGAACTGTGCTGTATTTACTAATATTTAATTCTAACCCCCACTCCCAGCACCATGAATGAACGTTGTTAATCTCAAGACAATAGTGTAATAATATATATTATAAATGTCGTGTTGTGTTGCATTGCAGTTGCACGCTGGGGATGGCCTCCCGGCTTACGTCTGCCAAGGGTGTCACGGCAAAGTGTTGGAGTTTGAGAAGTTCAGACGGACGAGTCACGAGGGACAAGCCGCCCTTCTCAGCATCAAGAGGAAGCTGGAGGAGGTAAGTAGTATCGTCGGGATGCTTCCACTCGCTTAAGGTGATTCTGGCTCGACCCTAAGAGTCAAGACTAGCTCTATGCCACTCATTTGTATATAGTCTGTCGACAAAAATAATCCCACTTTCGCCAAAGAATAATTGTAATAATATTTTTATTTGCGCAAGGATCGTGGTACGATTTGTCATTTACAAAGTCGCTTGCACATGATATAAGACACGTCCATTAAATCAGGTAATTGAATCCCCTTGAATGCTTCAGTGTATAAATTAGGAATGTGCACTGTCAAAGATTATGCAATTGATATGTAACTAAAGAATAAATTCCTCGTCAAATATGTCGTAATATTTTTGCTTCAACAGAGGTTAAAGTTGTGTGTCCTACATGATGATATTGACAGACTTTTTACAGGGTCATAAATTTCATCTCTTAGTGGTAATGAATTTTTATGGATTTTGGAAAGTGGCACTATAAGGCTTTATTTAGAATGAGTGGGGAAGGTTAAAATATATTGGTAATTCCCTCAACCTGAGTTGTGTGTGCACATGATCTCAGTAATTGTTCATTGAGAATTAAGGTGGTATTTACATAAAGGATTAGGATGTTTATTAGCCTAATAATCAATCCATCCCCCTTCATTCTCGATATCCTGATCAAGTCTTTAAAACATGTAGTTGCCCGCATTTTTCCATCATCTTACTGGGTCCATTTCCCATTCTTCCTCCACTATTTTCCACATTGCATCTAAATTTGGGGTCGTGTCGTTTGGTGAGGTCAAAGAACAATTATTTCTCTCAATTACCTCATAATGAACGCCCAAATACTTCATATGGTGTTGAGTTTTGGTCCCGTGGAGCCTGCTCTATATGTGTTACATGATTTGTATTGAACCATCTCCTAGAATTTTGACATTTGTGAACTCGCAAATTATCCTAATATTGGACGAAAAAAGAGTATTAATGAACATTTGAATAAACATAGTCTCATAATTGCAGACAATATTGTGAATTTCGTTTAATGGTTCTGAGAAATTAAATTTTTTTCTATTAAGAACCAAATAAAAGTTCAGTGGGTGAAAGTGGAATGTGCAACACCTAATTGGGTGCTTTTTCAATAGATATATAAGCCTTAAACAAACCTGCTACCCGATTTCTCCTCCTGAGAGAAAAATGAGGCATACTTAAAGGCAAATGAAATCTTTTTTTCCTCCATGAATTTATGGAGATACTGCTATAAACTTTGAAAAATATCTCTGCTTGTGCTGTCTTCTGTGCTTGTCCACTTATCGATGCTCGTCTCAATCAAGTAGTCAGCAGTAAACCTTAGTGAAGCTCCGGTTGGTGGTGGTCGGGGTAGATTGTTGTTGTGAATGATGCAGAGGTTTCAAATGCTTGCTGTGCCAGAAAGAAATGGCTCATCACACTTCAAAAAGTTTGGAGGCACCCTTTGAATACTTTTGAGGAGCTGAAAGAAGTCAAATGCCACTTCTTTCCTATGGGTTAAATGACTGGCTTCTGAAACATGATCTTTGGCAGAAAAGGTATCACCTGTAACATGAGGGGAAAATTATCTCATATTAAAGGCATTCTGCATTCCAAATCAGTATCAAGTTCCCTTCATATATTCCGAGTTTGAATAGATTAGTATTAGTGAAGCTTTGTTTCGACACAGGGAAGCCTTTTGGGATCCTCAAGATTCTCACAAGATTACTCGTTGCTTTAAAAATGACTGTCAGCTGGCCTCAAAACCCAAGCACAATGGGAACTAATGGCATTTGATTGGAATGGTCTGGGCTGATGAGGTGAAATCCGAGAACTACTGCTTTCTGTTTGTTTGCCAGTGGGAGTAATATGCTTTTTCATTTCCTTATCGTTCCATTAAATGTTCACAGATAATATCACCATGAACAGTAAAAGTAACCCACCTCACAGTGACTCAAACGGACGCAAAGAAATACACCATAAGGATACGAAACTCCATCTGAAATGTGCCTTGAAATAAGAAAGCTTGGTAGTTGTAACTGGGTAACAAGCCTGAATTGTGATCATAGTTCTTCATAATGCTATTGTTCAATTGCGCTCATGATTTTGAAAACGTGACTGTCATCAAGGAAGATGAGGTGCTTCATAGCAGTGTAGTGCGCTCCCAGGACTTATGAGTGGTGCCCTACCAATGTGGCTTGCCTTATGGATGACGATAACGACCATGAGAAGGAAAGAACCGTGGTCCCACCCCTGGTTGAGAGATTTTTGAGTGTTGAATTCAATTTATGGTCAAATTAAATGATACTCACATGTCGAATTTTTGCTTTTGTATTTATAAAATTTCATATCATTAGCCAGTCATTGCAACTACGTATTGCTTGGGTGTAGGAGGCAAGACAGTTGGCCCAGATTGTGGGTAGAAATGTATCGGGCAAGTCAGGTCCAGCTAAGTTACGTAAGTGTTGGAGATATTGAGAAGGCTTCCGATCACCCTTCTCCTCCAGTTGAAGTAGTGGCCTCATTTTCTTTTCATGACTGTCAGCAACCTAGGATGAGTTCCGTCTTGAAATATTTGTTGCGGTTTGTGTCCGGCGGGCGAGTTATAATATGGCAAACCTATGATCTAACTGGGCGACTACATGGCTAAATTTTGTCGAATCCTGAGTGATGCCACTCAGCGGGAATTGGTTTTCCACCTGAGCGAACCAAAGTGCTGGTTTGTCAGGCCAGAATTGCTTCGGCGTCACGCGTGCGACCCACGTCTGAATATTTTGGTCCCTTACTTCCGCAGTTGGGGGCTGAGCAGGGAACACATCGTCCTGACGGTGCTGTTTCTGCGCAATCAGAGTGGGCAACTGTTCAAGTTGAGCACATTGGGCATCCAGTGACTCCTGTTGAGCCGCAAGACGACTTTCGAGAGCAACCACGGCAGGGTCCGACATGGTCACGTTTTTTTATCACTCCGAAAGTCACAGTCAATTGTCACTGTCACGGAGTAGGGTGCGAAAAGTACACGTGTCAGTATCACCAAACTCGTATTTGTGGTCACTGAAAGTCTTGCATGGGCACACGTACACACTCGCGGTCGCAGTATTTTCACACTGGTCACTGTTTGTAGGCACTCGGGGCCACTGAAGGAATCCACAGTCACTGTTTGTCGGGACTTGATGTCACTGTTTGTCGGGAGTCACCAATATAGGAGGTGACGGGGAAATCACAATTCTGAAATGTGGTGCACGTATTTATTTTCAATCACCTCACATTTAATAAGTAATGTTCCTGAGACAAGACACCACACAGTCAGAGAGTCAAAGCATGACTGAGCTCTCGTGCTGCGAGCGCTGGTGGCACAAAGTATTCTTTCTACAAGAGTTGCAACATTGTTACAAATAGCGGGAATGAAGTCGTGTGCCGGGCTGCTTGACGCCGTGCCGACGCGCTGGTGAGGGTTTGCCACACATTCATATCATCAATATGTGATGATTCATATAAAAAGTCATTGTGTTCATTGAAAATCAAACTCAGACCACGCTTTTGCTAGCTAAATACCTCTGACAGTACAAAATTAACCATTAGACATTAATTTATTTCTTTCTTGATATTTTACTTCAAACTGAAGTCTTTTAAAAGGCTTTTTTGTTGATTTTATATGAGCGGCGAATTTATAGCTAATACATGTAAGAGCATATTATGCAGTCAGATGTGAAAGAGCTGTTTATCCATAACTATACCTAATTTGGGTTAAATTTTTCTGAACATTAATCATATGTTCTGGATTTACTAGATAAATCTACACAGTGAACAGCTCGTCATCAAGCTTACTGCGATAAGATTTAAGAAATTTAAAAATGTTAACACTTATTTATTTATTTATAATTATTTAATTACTTTATTCTTGGGTTGGTGTTCTTTTCATTCATACTTGTGGGTTTAGCTAGAAAAATCCATATTCTGTACTTGCCCACCACACGGGTGGCCAGGGTTCAAATCCCTGTAGAAGATGATGTTTTTCAGAGGAAACCCGATTCCTACTTGAGTGACTGGTGGAGGGCACTTTCATTAAGAGCAGGCTAACGCTGATGCCGGGTTCCTATCCACCCTTCCTCCCGTACCTGTCCCCTATGGCACAAATGAACTTAGCCGTCAGTTGCCTCCACAAATATCCAATCCAATCCATATTCTACATGGAACTTTGGCTCATATAAAGACTGTGGTATTAAATCCTTGAATTTTGTAATAATTTTGCCTTGAAAACTTGAAAAACACTCCAAAATGCCCTTTTCCTGGCTTTCAACCTTCCGAAAAGATGAAAACGGTTGCATCAATTCTTAGAAATGCTTTTTTCAGTGTGAAAAATCACCATTTACGTTTCGTCCCACCCTAGCACCCCTGTTTCACTCCACAGGCCCATAATCTTGTTTGCTGGGGAAATAAAGGGGATATTGTAGAGATGAAACCTGTGCCAGAACATTAGTGACATTGAATATGGTGTCAAAAAAGTTGGAAAATATGACGAAAATTAGTCATTTTCATAGGTAAATATCTCAAAAACCAGTGGTTCCACAACTTTTCTCCAAAAATTGTCTGATACTGTGACTCTTATTGAAGAAAAGTATGTCACTGTCATTATCCTGTAATGCATCACTTTTCTGGAAGAAATTTTTGAATGGTGTGTGACACAAGCAGAGATTTAACTCAATATTTCATTTTTCTTGATTTTCCTGTGATGTTTCACTTCTTATAAACAGTTTTAATTAAGAACTAAAATATGCTTCAGTTGTGAGTGAGCAGTGGGATTCCGCTATTGGGATATCTGAGAGAGTGAAGAATGCTGAAGTCACTTCCTGCACCTGATCTATGTAACTTACATTCCTGCGAATATTTCACTCAAATTATGAGAATGTTGTAGAATATTTCACTCAAATCATGAGAATGTCGTAGAAAGAGTGCTGCAATTGCGCCAAAATATTATTGTACTATGTCCTTTCGCCAAAGTTTGCTTCCAATTCTTATCTTGTTCTTGGATAGTGTCTGGTTTTTCACTGTCAGTATATTGGCCATTAGCGGAAATCTTTTACCTTGTGGCAGAGATAAAAGCATCTAATTATTTTGCAACTTTCTCATGTTACTTTGAATGTTATCAAATGACATCAAAAGAGAGACAGTTATCTAGAAATAATGCCAGTATATTTGATTTTGTCTACACCTGAAAGGGAAATGCATGATGGGTATGGTTGTTATGCATGTGTTTTGAACCCTTGTCTCCATCTTTCAGATGTCCCACAAAGCAGCAGAGATGCCAGCTGTGGAGATCAAGGAGGCAAGGCCTTTGGAATCGCTGTGCGACGACGACTGGAGCGGCAGGCAGCTGAGTGTTGATTCCATCAATCAACTCTTAGAGGTGAGACATGCAAATGTTCCTCCCCAGATTGTGGCGGGGTTGCTCTAGGCCTGGAAATCTCCGACTGCTTGGAGAAGTTATGAAAATTGAAAACGGTTATGGGGAAACCTTAAAGAAGCACTGAAAAATGGGAAGTTTCCCATAAATGTTACTTAAACATACTTTCGTATGGCTGAAATTCTCAGTAAATAAAGAACAATATCTCTCTAATGGGCCAGTTGCAGGAATGATTCATATGTGTACTTCACAGGGCTGTTAGGCGCTCTTGTTACTCTGTGAAGCACGCATGAACTCACAAACAATCACATAGAAAAGAAATTGAATGAAAACAAATGGCTTATCCCAAGTCAATGTAAAAACAGGTGGATGGTTGAGGGATTTTCAGGGCTTTTATCCCTCACCAGGAATCCACACAGCAGACAGAAGCACACATTCACGCAATACCTAAACAGTGGTCTCTCACACTCTTCCGGCTAGAGTTTTTCTGAAGTGGAGATAACCTAGTTCGAGAGAAACCCTAGTTTGACACTCACATGAGTGGTTTGCGGAGATTACTCTCACCCCTGGGGCTGACTTACTGTCGGCACATTCCACCCAATGTAGTTGCTCTCAGGGTAGTGAGACCTGCTTGCTAACTTCTTGAAGAACTCACATATTCAAACACAATCACTCAAATTAAAATGGAAGGATTGGCTCATACTTCAAGTACCAGATTGTGGTTTTGGCAAGAATTTGTGGTTGTTACCCACAACAAGAATTCACTATACAAGCGTGAAAAACTTTTACATAATACCTTATCAGTACTCACCCACTCCACTGGCTAGTATTTCTCTGATTTTCCAACATGGGGTTGACTCCTTGTTCAAGAGGAACACTAGTCAGACACTCACAAGCAAGCAGTTTATGGAGATAAGTCTTATGCCAGGGATCGACCTACCATCGGCACACACTACACTTTATTGCTCACGGGGCTGCTGGACCCGCTAGCTAACACCATGAAGGATGCACACATTGTGATATCTACATGTGTGAGTTATTTCTGTTTTATTTGGAGTGATTGTGTTTGATTATGTGAGTCCTTCACAAGGCTAGCGAGTGGGTCTAACTACCCCGTGAGCAACTACATGGGGTGGAGCATGCCTGTGGTAAATTGCTCCCTGACCCGACTTGTGTTTCTCTCAAACTAGGTTATCTCCACGTCAGAAAAGCACTAGCAGGTAGAGTGTGAGAGAGCCAATTTTTAGGTATTCTGTAAGTCTGTGTCATACTTGTGTTGTGAATCCTTGGCGAAACCCTTATTTACACTGTAAATCTCTCTATCACTAACCCTTTTCCCCTAATTTTCGTCCCTAAAAGGTTTTTATATACAGCTTTCGAGGTTTCACCCTTATTATATGATTCAAGCCGTAAGAGCTCACTTCTTTATAATAGTAATTGTTTGCACTTCAACAATTGTGACATGATTTATCAAAAGGTAATTAAAAATGAGTAAAATTTTTTGAGCTGGGCTCTCTAAATGTAAGAAACTTAAAAAACAGGTCTGTCTCCATGTTTTGATGGATTTCTGCCTCTGGTCAAAGAAGTCCTTGCCTATTTGGATGACATGGAATAAAAACATATTTTCACCTCAAAACTAAACCAAGACATGTAGTATGGTATAATTCACTCTTGGTTTGTACATTCATTGAGATGCAATGTCAAGTGAACACGACTCGCGTCTCCGTAGCCAGCATGCACCCTTTCTTCCTCCGCTGCATCATATTTGCTGTCCCCTCTTCGGGAGAATGTCAAGCATTTCTGCCAACTGTCACATGTTCATGTAATATGTTACGTCTTCTTCTCCAAGAAATCTCTAAAACATTATATAAACATTAGCATAATAACATCGTGTGGAGAATTTTTCCCTTTAGCTGGTAGTGAGGAGATTATAAAAGGTGCTACTGGTGCAAAGCTGTACTGGTACTGAAATTTGTTAGGTGCCACGTGTTAGTAACTACGTGATTTCTGCTATTTTTGTTGCAAAAATATGTTAATATCATTTAAGTTAATGTGGTAAGAGTATATTTTTTAATACTATCATGATTCTTATACTGTGACGCACCTTATATCAGTTTTTTGTCAAAACAACATTTATATTCAAATAGGAAACCTGTATTTCTTCTACACATAGGCAAGCATTGTCATATGATCCTATAGAAATTGTTTCATTTTCAAATACAATTTCCGAGAAATGTGACGTGGGAAGCCTAATTTTTTTTCAACGGCAATCAGTAGAGTGCAATAAGAATTTTGAAATGTACTTATTTTGAAATTTTCATGAAAATGACATTTGCTTTGTTTCTCGGTGGAACCTCCATAATAAACTGAAATTAAGAGAACAAAACTTTGTAATGTCCACTGACAATGTATCGAGCTCTCTGGAGAACTGGGAAGACCGGGGAATCTCAGGGAATTCTATTTTCACTGGAAATGTCGAATTGACTCTGGAATTTTCTGTGGTGCCAATATCAGGGTCGAGTCGAGTCCAGTTTTTTAAATTCCGATTCTTTCAAATCGATTCTCAATTCCAATTCCATCGATTCTTATTCCTAATAACAGACGGTGGGATATTGATATACAAGTAGCGTACGACTATTACTTAAATTCAAGTATTGGTTGAAGTAAAATAACAAAGACAATTAAGTCACTCAAAAAGTATATTTATTAACAAGTAGCAAAAGTATATCCTTAGCTTATTGAAGTACAACATTAAAAGTACAAATTGATAGCCTGCACCCAAAATTACTGAGACAAATATGATGTGGTTAATGAATTTTGATTTTAATATTTATTTATCTGGAATCAATGGAAACGGAATCGACTTTAGGCGATCGATTCTCCATACCGATTCTAATCCTGAGTATTGGTGGAATCGAATAACATGGGCATGTGTGGAAAATAGAAGTGAAGATACATTCAAATGGGTATTATTTTATTATTACTACATGCATATTAATTGATTTCTATCGGAAAACTTGATGATTTTTCGATATTTAAAGGCTTTACAAATGTTGATATATTGATGAAGAATTTGGTAGTTGTTCAGTGAATAGTTATTGATATTGTAGATCTTCCATAATTGTTTTCTTTATTGAACCTACAAATACTATTGTCCTTGCTCTGGAAGGAAAACAACCCTCATTGCAAGAATTATGATCCGATAAAAGGTACTCTCAGGTAGCCATTTCATCAGCCGCACTAGTTGGGATTAAGGAACATCATAATCGTTAATAACATTGAACACTGGAGAGGTTTTACTGCATTTATCAATGGAGGAGGACAGTAAAGCATTGGTGTAAATATAATTTGTTTTCAACTGAATTATGGTAGTTACTGTGCATGTATTTTATTAGTCAACAGCTGAAGATCATAGATTGTTTGTTAGGAGTGTAATGCATTAATATTATGTTAAGTACTTTTTCCCATAGGCAAATTAATATCTCATTGTTCACCATATCGACCTCCATTAACATGGGATGGTTATCTCGACGTAAGGTCGAAAATATAATAAAAACTGCAAATCTTCACTAATGTTTCGGAATTTTAATTATTCCATCTTCAGGGTTATAAACATGTGTAAACCAAAGGTCAACTCCAACAGCACAACAAGTCAGCACAACTCAATATATTTAAAAAAAAAAAGGTATATCAAAACAATTCAACACTTAAATTACCTTAGAATCACATTAAAATCATTAAAATGACATCACACCGCAATTCTGGTGTCATTTTCTGGATTACCCATGATTATTATCCAAATTTTTTTTATTTATTGAGTTGTGCTGAAGTGTGTTGGAGTTGGCCTTTAGTTTACATATATTTAAAGCCCTGAAGATGGAATAATTAAAATTCCGAAATTTTGGTGAAGAGTTGCTGTTTTTTATTATATTTACGACCTTACCTCGAGAGTGTAGGTTAGTTTTACACTTCAGAAAAGGAAGCACAGTATAATATTTGAACAGCAGTATATTTTTTATGTAACTGCAGAAAATTATACATTGAATGTGACTTGTACACAACTTGACACATATTACAACAATCACATAGTAACCGGATAAATAAACGTTGCTATGTAAAAAAATAAACACCTGTTAGGAATTGTTTACATGAATTTTTAATTAAATATTTGAAGTAACAGAGAGTATTGAACCGGGAGAACCATCCGACATTAAATTTTATCCTTATGATAACAACGTAACGCGTATAATTTTTGAAGACGATCAACCGCTGGCAACCCATGCTGCAGGGGTGCCAAAGTTGCAAATTTTAACCGTGCAAAGTGGTTTTTTCTTTATAACTCGGTAGTTATTGTATGTGTCAATAGTATTTTCTTGTGGTAGGTTTATCATTTTACTATGCAAATTTTGCGTAGCTAATTAATTACTGTATTGCCGTTAAAGTAGTCAAAGTAATGGTTTTAAAAAAAGCATGAAGACACCTGATTGCTAGGCAGAACACAGAACACACTTTTCTCGATCGTTGACGTTCCGAGTTTTTTCACGAATTACTCCTCATTTTTTGGGTTATCCATGTTTGAATATAACAAAACATGAACAAGAAGTTTGATAATTCAAATTATTTTATTATTTCCTAGCAAAGGAACCGTTTGAAATTCAACGGGGGATGAAAGAAAGACAGGGCATAATAAAATAAATTTACGATGAAGAAATGAGTATTTGTATTTTCAAGAAATTAGCCATCAAGTGTGCATGGGTCACACAATATATATTTATCTACTTAAACCATGCTCGAATAGTTGTTACCGAACTGGCCTAGGGGTTGGAGTGGATTAATGCTGATACCAAGGTTGTAGGTTCGAGTCGCTCGTGAGGTGTATTTTTTTTCTGGGCAAATCCTCTATAATTTTAGTTTTATTTTTTAACTCAGCCGATGAAAACCACATTACATTATGTTTACTGAGTTTTGACATTCTTTTGCAGTAACATATAGAAATTAAACTACAGGCCATTTGCATTTCAGAGGCTTTCCGCATTAATAGAACCTTGTGGTATTCTCCTGTTTTACATGGATCCAACTGAAAGTAGTCCACTTGAAATGAATTTTGCCAAAATTAGGCAAAAATATGCCTGAAAATATCGTAATCAGCAACATTTCAGTATACGGCCTAGATTTCCACTGTAATACCTATCTCTAGATATAAAATTCAACCGCCATTGTAAAGGTCCCATTTCCATTCTAAAGCTAATGCTAATTCCACGGTCACCAAGGAAATATCCTATTGTTGACAGAAGTAAAATTCATGATTTTGACATTAAAAACGCAATTTCTAGGGAAATTTTATTCGTTGAAGAAAAATGAATGAAAAAATAAGAAACTG
Source organism: Ceriagrion tenellum (assembly GCA_963169105.1). Taxonomy (NCBI): domain Eukaryota; kingdom Metazoa; phylum Arthropoda; class Insecta; order Odonata; family Coenagrionidae; genus Ceriagrion; species Ceriagrion tenellum. The sequence goes on along the minus strand of CAUJGU010000054.1, from coordinate 15,627 downwards.
CAATCTTTTATTCATCTGATGGCGAAAACTATGGCCTTCTATCTTTAGTAGAACTAATTAAAACATGCAAAAAGAGAAACCCTTGCACTTGAACCAAAATGTTTAGACTTGAGTTTTTCAAACACATAAGACACCAGACGGCCCAATAAGCTGCCCTTGGGGCCCAGGGGCCTTCCGTTTAGTCCCAATTTCCTTAAAAAAGCTTTACTGATCCCATGTGTGAAAATTTCACTAAAATTGGTTCACTCGTTCAATACTTATGAGGCTTTTAAGAAAGTATTCTTATGAAACCTTATGCCCTCTGGGGCCCCAGCATCACTTACGACCCCATGTTTGTTGTACATTCAGTAGAGGTATATTTTACGTGTTTCTAATACGAGCATGAATTATCTTGCAGGGCCAATTTTTGGTGTTGAAAGGGCCCACATGATGGAACCAGATATATCAAGTATCTTCCTGCCAAATTTTGTTTAAATCTATTGAGTGATTTATGAGTGATTGAGTAACAGACAGACAGACAGACACCACTAGATTTTTATATATTAGTATGATAATGTAAATTAGGCTATCAACGCTATAAATATAACACACCAAATGTTATATACCAAGATGAGATGATACATAAGTCAATATGGCGCTTTCATCATACATTAGTTTGCATCAGGATTTTTTTTTCAAGAATATGAAATGACCTGATAACATAATTGCTTCTGGTTCACATCTTTCGTTATTTTGTTTGCTATGTTTGAGGCCAGGGCGACGGCTGTTTCAGCCACGTCATTGACCTCAGTCAAAGTGTTCAACACTGAGCGTGCTCGCTTGTACTCATCGTGACTCTCCCATTGAGAAGGGTCGACCTCTTAAAACCCTGCCTTCACTCAAATCTTTCCAGTATCTTTAATGAATGAGGGGAGACAAAATGCGATAGATCTTTTTGGGACCTTTGGTAGGCTAGAACGTGCTTAAAATGATTGTTGTTAAAGTATCCAATATAATGGTTTTAATGATAACTGATTGCCAGGCAACATGCATAACACAATGTTCTCGATCGTTGACGTTCCGAGTTTTTTCACCAATTACTCCACTTTTTTTCAAGTTTTCCATGCTTGAAATAAACGAAACTACAAAAGGAAGTTTCTTAATTGATATAATCAAAATATCTTTTATATTATTAATGGCATTAGCACTGCAAAGGTTAACCATATGACAATTAAAAAATCAATGTTAATATTTCACTTTAGAATTGTTTGCACCTAAAATTTTTCTTTATTCATTTATACTCTGGAGCACCATTTCCTTTTTTGCTTATATTTTGTGATTTGTTCGCTAAGTGTGAGACGTTGAGGACATGAGAGGGCAACAGTTCTTTCAACTGCGTCATTAACAACGGTCAGAGTTTTGAATACTGGGAATACTTTTCAGTACTCCTCGAGAATGTCCCAGAAACAGAGGTTCTCCTCTCAAAACTTCGCCTTTACTTGCAAAATAAAATGAAGACAAAGTTGCAAATCCTCATCAAACAATTTCAAGTAGGTAGCCTCAGATGAAGCAATATGGTTGAGTCATTAGATCTTCTCAAAAAACGCTTTCCAGCAGTATACGGCATCTAGATATTTGACCTTGTTTTCAGTATGCTACAACGTTTATTTTCTCCATCTTAACCTACGGAACGCTCGTTCATAAAAGCACGCTCTGCATCTACCTGAAGTATAATTCTGTGTACACTTTGAATGGCAGTAGTTAAGCTGAGTTGAAGCAAGTTTTGTTATAATTTTGAAACTATATCAAATTAGTGACCCACAAACAGTAGATCTTTCTCATTCCCTTCGCTCCCCTGTCAGACAAACCAAACCTGTCGTTATTCAAATACACAAACTCGTTATTCCCTATAGTTTTAATGTCAGTCACATATATTCTCATCATTGAAATTCAAGGACGACATGTCTGTCAGCAGAAAAGCTTATTTTTTTATCGGTAGTGTTGATGAGAAGTTAATAGGAGCAAAGCTACCTTCGAGGGTCCTTGTTCTTCGTCGGCTCCTGCGCTGCATTCGGCAAGTAAATGAGATCATGTCTTTTGCAGCTTCCAAAGTCATTAAGGATACATTGGTCCAATAAACAATGAAGTATCACTGATAGTTGTGAAAACTACTGACAAACTATGATCTAAAATATTACTCAATTCGAACGTATAGGAGGTGTGTGGAGTACAGTCGAGCGTCATTAGTCTAAATCAATTGTTACTGGGCCCTGACCAGATTATCAAAAAGTCCAGGTTTTTGAACAGAACAAAAAAAGGTTGGTTGATGCCTTAAACAAAGAAACTGGTAAAAACCGTAAACACAGTATTTCTACTCAGTACTGTTGTTAAATCATTAGAGCAGATAAACAAAACCTTTAATAAATATGATCTTATTGTGTTGTATTTTGATGAATCATTACGTTGTAGCGGTCGACGACCCTGCCGAGTCTTGCATCAACTCTTTTGACAAATATGTGCATTGAATTCACTTAAACTTATTTTTCGCCCAATGTGTATCTGGATTTTCGACGGTCCGGATTATTGACGCTCTACTGTATTTATTTTTTTAAAGATGTTAAATTTTGGGTGTTTTTTTTGATCATTTGGTAAAGCATTCCATAAATAGGAACTGGGTATAAGAGAAGAATGTGCAAAGACTTTGGTTTGTGGAGTAAAAGGAATTAGGGCAATGTAAGCCTCATTTCAAGCAGCTTCTGAGAGTGTAACGGCTCTCATCCAGCTTATTTTGAAAGGGTTTATTGTATCTACATCTACATACTACCCTGTGAGCCGCCTCATCAGCAGGTGGTGGTAGGTCACCAGCCTTGAAAAGATATAAAAGTTTTGGAAGTGAAATGGTGACATGTACAATGGGAGTGTGTTTGGAGGAACTCAGTTTCTACTGTGGTCGCTTATTGTGCGTGGAAAGAACAAGTTTTTAAGTAACTACCTATCAGTTCGGCAGTGTATAGCTCTTGTTGTATCACACCTGTCAGACCGAGAAATGTAGTGTGGCATCTTGATATTATTCTCTGAGTCGCTCCAAAAAATATCAGTTCTGAATTTATCTAGCAGCCTAAGCCTAGCGTACAGTCTCCAAGTCTCTAGGGGCTCCTACCTTAATCCCTATAACAGTTGTGTAACACTTTATGTATGCTCATAGCAGTTTTTAATGAAGCGCACTGCTTTCCTTTGTATTTTATTAATATTTTTGGTTAAATCTATTTGACCAGGGTCCCAAAAATATGTGGCGTATTTGAGGTGTGGCCTAACCAGAGCGAAGTGTAGCATCTCTCTGACTTTTTCATCCGAGGACCTATTTCTATTATATGCTTAACAAAACCTAGTTTCTTTAATGCTGTGCCGCATATGTTTTGTATGCGTGTTCCCCACAAAATATCATAAGTTAAGGTTATTCCGAGATATTTTACTGTATTTGATGATTTTATGTTTACTCCACCCAATGTGTAGGTATGACTTTTGTGTGATAACTTTCGCAGGAAGTAAGCTGTAGTGCATTTGCTGATATTTAGTTCTAAACCCCACTCCTGGCACCACAAATGAACGTTGTTTAGGTCAGATGACAGATATAAACATTCATATCATGTTGGATCGTATCATGTCAATTGTCACTTTATATCACATGAAACTCACCTGATTTGAATTTTATTTGAGTAAACTAAGCCATATTTAAAGTTTGTGCGTCTCTTTTGGCTCCCAACGTGCAAGTATACATCATATCATGTTGTACTGTATCGTGATGTACAATGTCATACCATATGGTAATGTATCATGTTGCATTTTATGTATAACATCATACTAAATTATGACATATCATGTTGCATCATGTCATGTATAGTATCATACCATATTGCAGTGTATCATGCTGTATCATGTCATGTAATTTCTTGTGAAACTTGGTGGATTTGCGTTTTATTCAAGTATATTAAGCCACGAATCTAGTCACTGGGTATCTATGATCTAATAGTTGTGTTGCCGGGTGGCGATTGTCAGGGAAAAACCAGGAGAACCTGGAATTGTCAGGGAATTTTGAATTTCTGGAAAATCCGGGAATTCTCGTAACTGTTGGGGAGAAACTAGGATAGTAATCCTCATTATTTTTCTACCATTACGTCCATTGAACAGTCTTTCCTGCCCTTCATTTCACCAACTCAAACTAATGTCCAACACTGATGTGCATGGAATATGCATAATCAATTTGTGGAGTATTCAGTTGTGAATCTCAGCTAGGTGTACAGTTGTGAATCAGACGTACAATGTATCCCTTATGTATATCCTTATTGCGATATTTGCCTAGGAGTGTTAAAAATCATGATCACAATGTATTACGCCCATCACAAGGAATCCGAGGCTATGTTGTTCAGAAAATTTAACCTCACGTTTTTTTACTTCCAAAACTCAGGTTAAGAAGTAGATGAAGCACACTTGATCATAGTTAATACATGCTTGCAGTTCTTAAAGTACGAGACGCTTATTTGAAGATTGAGAAAATTAAAAACTGCTCTAGAAAATTTAATTCAGCAGAAATAAAATATTCCAATAATAGGTGACCTTTTGGCGATCGGTCAGGGAAATTGGTAAATCCATCAGGGAAAGGTCAGGGGATTTGAAAATTGGATATTAATAGCCACCCTGTACTTCACGCCTGGGTCAAACACTGAGGAAAAAAGCAATATCCTATGTTTCGTACTGGAACTCTCATGTTCTGAAATTTTCAACTTAATCTAAGTGTAGCGTGTAGCCTCCGAGTCTCAAATGGCTCTCAACTTAGTCCGTTCATCTGCTGTGTTACACTGTCTCTTTGCTCTTGACAGTTTTTGACAAAGCGAACGGTTTCCTTATGTGTTTTATTTACTTTGCGAATCTTCCTTTGAAGGGTGCCTAATATATCCCCTCGGCGAAATTTAAGCTGTTTAATCATTACTGCTATCTTCGGTGAATGTAAACTGTTGGGTGCAAATTAACTGATCATATGCAGGGTGTACGTATGAAATTCTAGCGATGAATTTGAAAGATGATGTGTCATATGTTATTTTAATTTTATTAATCACCATTGTTCATGAATAGTTGACTGGGCTTGAACTGATAAAAGGTATTAATGTGTGTTTTGATGAAAACCGGTGCTGGGGATTTGAAAATTGGATATCAGTAGCCACCCTGTGTTGTGACGGGTTCTATCATATCATTCTTAAATTAATGTCAAGCCTAATTGTATGATGCCTCATATCATTTTTATAATCGATGGGATTTTTTTCTTTGCCCACAGGTCCAGATCAAGGAAGAGCCTGAGGACTCCAACTCGGAGATGCAAGAAGAGTATTTGTCCACCATGAAAAGGGAATCCGGGCGTAATGAACTGGAGGAGGTGAGAGGCCCTCCTTTGCCCATTACAACACATCTACATCTACATAATACCCCTCGAGCCGCCGCTTGGGCGTGTGGCAGAGGGTTGGTAGGTCACCAGCCGTGTAACGATTTAAAAGTTTTGGAGGTGAAATGGTGACATGTCCTATGAGAGTGTGTTTGGAAGAGCTCAGTTTTTATTGTGGTCACTTATTGTGCGTGGAAAGAGTTTTTGTACCTATCTGTCAATGGAAATGTATCTCTCTTAGTTTATCGCTTCTGTCAGACCTAAAGATGTAGTGAAGCATCATGATATAATATTCTCTGTGTCGCTCTGAAAAATATCAGTTCTGAATATCTCAATCAAACTAAGCCTAGCATACAGCCTCCGAGTCTTTAGGGGCTCCCTCCTTAATCCCTCTAACAGTTGCGTAACACTATATGTTCGTTCGTTTTCGCCAACCGTGATAAAATCCAGGAAAAAGTTGCGTCAGGAGTTTCCCTGAAAAGGAAAAAACACTAAATTTACTGAAGTTGAGGATGAACTCTACACATATTTCTGCACGTTCGTGAGCAAATTCTGCCCATCTATTTTGCAAGAAAAAAAGCTGAGATAATAGCCTTGAGAAAGAAAATTGAGCCGTTGAAATGTTCGCGGTGGCTGGTCCAGGAAATTCAAGTCTAGGTTTAATGTTGTTTCCCTTCGGTGTGTGGAGAAGAAAACTCGGTGGATATCCAGGCATTGGATCAATGACACAGATGTTGATACCAAATTTAATGAATATAGACCCGAATATCGGTACAATTTTAATGTAACTGGGCTTTTCTTTCACGTGCTACCCAACGCAACCGTGGTTTTAAAAGGGCAAAGGTGCCGTGGAGGGAGAAAGCACAAATTCCGAGCGACTGTTGGGCTCTGCGTCAATCAAACAGGTGTGGATTAAATTAAACCCATTTTAATTGGAAAGTTTGAAAGGCCGGGCTGTTTGAAAAATATAGAAATGGAAAGACTTTTGGTTTTATACGATTTCAACAAAAACAGCTGGATGACCGGTGAAATTTTCTGAAAAACAATCCTACGGCTGCAAAGAAAATTGGCATTGCGTAATAGATAGGTACAAAAACTTGTTCTCTCAACACACGGTAAGTGACCACAGGGTGGTGATCGTCAGTGAAAACCGGGAAAACCTGTAATTGTCAGGGAATTTTGAATTTCTGGAAAAGTCAGGGAATTCTCGTAACAGTCAGGGAGAAACTGGGATATGAATCCTCATTATTTTTCTTCCATTACGTTTATTGGCCAGTCTTTCCCGCACTTTATTTCACCAACTATAACTAACGTCCGTCGCTGATGTGCATGGAGTAAGCACCATCAATCCGTAGAGTATTCAGTTGTGAATCTCATTAGTTGTGAATCTATTTAGTTGAGAATCAGACGTGCGATGTATCCCTTTTGTATATCCTTATTGCGATATTTGCCTAGGAGTGTTAAAAATCATGATCACAATATATTACGCTCATCACAAGGAATCCGAGGCTATGTTGTTTGAAAAATTTTACCTCACTTATTATTATCTTCAGAAATTCAGGTGAAGAAGTGTCTGGAGCACACTAGTTGATAGTAGAATACAAAGCTTTCAGTTCTAAAAATACGAGATGATGATTAGAAAATTTAGAAATTTTAAAGCTGCCATAGAGAATTTAATTCAGCAGAAAAAAATATTCCAGTAATAGGTGAGCTTTTGGTGATCGGTCAGGGAAATTGGTAAATCCATCAGGGATCAAGTTAGGGAAAGGTCAGGGAATTTGAAAATTGGATATCAGTAGCCACCGTGGGCCGCAATAAAAATTGAGCTCCACTAAATACACTCCCATAATACTGGTCACCATTTCACCTCCCAAAACATTACATCTTTACGTGGCTGGTGATATTAAACATTGGACTCAGGCCCATGCGGCGGCTTGCAGTATTAGTATGTACATGTAGATCTCCTCTCCCGAAGCCTCTCTTTATTTTCTCTTCCGCGTTCTCCCTTTCACTCACACTGCTTGGACGCCCAATGTATGCGTCCCCATCCACCTAGCATAGCACATCATCCCTCCTCTTGCGAGGGCTATTACAAGTCATAAGGAAATACATGATCCCCATGGTCTCAATCGCAACAAGTAGTAGGGTGTTAAAAATATACTCTCGTTAAATAATATACCTTTCTTCTTATTTTACTTTACAATATTCTCTGGAGTTTTCAAGCTTAGCTTCCTTAACACAAGAAATGTGGCGAGAAAAATTATCAGATGAACGGACTTACAAAATGTTTGGCCCTCAAACTATGAAATTGAATGTGAAATTCACAGTCGAAAAATCATTCACCTGGACTGGGAATGGAACCCAGATCCCTCAAGCCGAGCGCTGAGCTCAGTTGAAGTAACTGCGCGGCTAGTTCCGTGGTTCTTTGAAAATGTCCAAAGTAAACACCTTTGTGTTTAAAGTTGGGCGTAACCCTGTGGACTGTGGTGCTTAGCACTCGCATACAGCTACCTCTGGCAATCAATGCACGGTACCTGTGAGGACAACTTGTTCCTTAAAGCCCCCATGAGATTCACAGTGGAATAGGACGCCTGGGTAGCTTAATTGGTTAGAGCACTCGGCACGGAATCGAGGGTTCTGGGTTCGATTCCCAGTGCAGGCGAATGACTTTTCCACTGTGAATTTCACACATTTGTGTGATCACTAGTGGGCGACTCCATCAAAGTTACTGTGCGGCTAGTTCAGTGGTTGATTTGGACGTGACGTGGTCGGTTCATGTCGAGGACAATATTTTGCTGGCTGTCCTGCTGGCTTCCTCAGGTCCATGTAATAATTCGGTTCGTGAGGCGCCGTATTATGTATGGTCGTTTTCCCGCCTTATTTGTGGTCCCTTTCTCTGATTGGTCGGATTTGTTTCTTCTTGGAAAAGTGCTTTCCAAGCAGCAGAGAGTGAGTATCCGTCGTCTCTGTTGAAGCTTTTGAAGTAATCTTGATTAAGAAAAAACACTGAGGAAGCCTTCATCAGAACGTAGTTCTGTGGTTCGTAGAAAATATTAAAAAAAAATATATTTCTTTCCAAGTGTACTAATATTTTTCAAGGTTTCATTGTCTAAACATTTACGGCTGTATTCATAGGTTTCAGCTAAAAGGCACTAATAGGCAACTAACTCAGTCGGCTGCTAAGAGCTCTTTGTCGCATACTAAAAAATGGTATTCATAGATCCTTGGAATAGATACTTGGAACAGATATAAAGACAGAAAGGAAGGAATCTTTACCTTAGTTTCTTTGCTCCTCAAACCGATTTCATGTATAGATACGACTTTTAATTATTTTATCCACATCTAAACGTACAGTTCGTTTTTCCAATACAGGTTTTTGGGAGAAAAGTAAAGCTTTCCCTTCATGTTGTGGTAACGTTATACCCTGGTTATTTTACCCAGTAATGACTTATTTTCACCTCTTACGGCCGTATTCATAGATTTCAGCTAAATGGCGCTAGTAGGCGACTAACTTAGTCAGCTACGAAGAGCACTTGGTCGCATACTACAAAATGATATTCATAGATCCTTTCCAGTGAGCTACTAGGAGCTACTAACCTAGTATGCTACTATCGCCACTGTCGTAGCGGAGTACATAATTGTCAGTAGCGACTGCCCTAGAATCAATGAAGCAACGCTTGGCGACACTGCCTCTGGCTTCATTGTACGTGAATTCGTATAGCATACATCCATATTGCTACAATGAGGCCATCGTTAAATACTCTAATTTCTTCATATTTTAGAATTACCATCATAATTCCGACAAATCTTATATACACATTTATTGTTATTGTATAAAAAATCGGTAATACATGCTTGTCATAAACTTTATTTTTTTCCACACGTAGTAATACACCACAAACTTGCAAAGATCCTTCATAAACCATTATCCATGAATCTATGAATACGGCCGATAGAATTTCAACATCCAGAAAAATTAAATTAAAAATATTTTTATTTACTGAGAAAGGCAGACTTTGAAATTGGCTGTTTGCCTTCCTAAGTCTGTCTAGTGAAATTGTTGGCTTATGTTGCTTCTATAGTCGTGATACAGCTAAACAGCTGCTTGCTTATTTTTGGTGAATACTGATTAAGCAGAGCTTTTTCTACACAATGGAGACGAAAGCTGTATTCTGTGCAAGTTCTGTACTGGTGTATTAAATTGTGAAGGAACTTATATTTTAGCGTCTTCCAGACATGTTTATATCTCCTCACATGGAATTTAAAACACTCCCAAATTCGTTTATAGAGTTTCTTTGACAAGATATAGAAAAATCTCCAATGGCCACAATAAAACATTAGCACAACTCATCAATGGCACAAGTTGAAACAGATTGAACCAGAAAAGACATCCCTTTTGGTAGTTTACAGGGAAAATTGCTTCCTCACTGGTGACCTACCTCGGCCATTCAGCCATAAAACCATTGCTGTTGTGGTTTATAGTGAATGATACTTCCCCGCTAGCCACCAACCACAGGGTGTTCACGCACTCAACCCAACAATGAGATCCTTCCCAAGGTTAGCAGGTCCAGTTAAGTGTGCCAGGGATATGATCTGCAAACACACCATCTGTGAATGTTCACAGGAATTATATTCCAGGGTGGCGATCATCAGCAAAAACCGGGAAAACCTGGAATTGTCAGGGAATTTTGAATTTCTGTAAAATCAGGGAATTCTCGTGACTGTTGGGGAGAAACTAGAATAGGAATCCTCATTATTTTTCTACCATTATGTCCTATGGACAGTCTTTCCTGCCCTTCATTTCACCAACAAAAAGTAACGTCCGTCGCTGACGTGCATGGAATAAGCACCACCGATTCGTGGGGTATTCATAGGAGGGGGAGTGAATCTTAGTTATTTAGTTGTGAATCAGACATACAATGTATCCCTTATGTACATCCTTATTGCGATATTTGCCTAGACGTGTTAAAAATCATGATCACAGTGTATTACGCCCATCACAAGGAATCCGAGGCTATGTTGTTCAGAAAATTTGACCTCACGTTTTTTTACTTCCAAAACTCAGGTTAAGAAGTAGATGGAGCACACTTGATCATAGTTAATACATGCTTGCAGTTCTTAAAGTACGAGACGCTTATTTGAAGATTGAGAAAATTAAAAACTGCCGTAGAAAATTTAATTCAGCAGAAATAAAATATTCCAAATAATAGGTGACCTTTTGGCGATCGGTCAGGGAAATTGGTAAATCCATCAGGAAAAGGTCAGGGGATTTGAAAATTGGATATCAATAGCCACCCTGTATTTCACGCCTGGGTCAAACACTGAGGAAAAAAGCAATATCCTATGTTTCGTACTGGAACTCACATGCTCTGAAATTTTCTACTTAATCTAAGTGTAGCGTGTAGCCTCCAAGTCTCAAATGGCTCTCAGCTTAGTCCGTACATCTGCTGTGTTACACTGTCTATTTGCTCTTGACAGTTTTTGACAAAGCGAATGGTTTCCTTATGTGTTTTATTTACTTTGTGAATCTTCCTGTGAAGGGTGCCTAATATATCCCCTCGGCAAAATTTAAGCTGTTTAATCATTACATCTATCTTTGGCGAATGTAAACTGTGAGGTACAAATTAACTGATCAGATGCAGGGTGTACGTATGAAATTCTAGTGATGAATTTGAGAGATGATGTGTCATTTGTTATTTTAATTTTATTGATCACCATTGTTCATGAATAGTTGACTGAACTTGAACTTATGAGAGGTATTAATGTGTGTTTAGATGTAAACCGGTGCCTTTGTAATCAAATCATTACAAAGTATACATTGCATTCGATAAGACTGTCTTTAAATATAACATTGAAATGGCCAAAAATCCAAATGGATATTATGCAATTTTTTCACTTTACTCTGTCATTATCGCTGATAAAAATATGAACACAATGTTTTATCACCAATCTGAATTTAACAAAAATATCTTTGGCCTTCTTAATGATTAAACAGCTCCATTATTAACACATACTCATCGCACAAAATTTAAAAGAAAGACAACTTTGGTGTGAAACTTGGGAAAGTTTAATTATTCCCTCTCGTCTACTGTGTTGCCGTGACTAGGCTTGTGCGATGAACGAAGTTACCCATCGAGGATCGATGAATAAAAATCATCAAGATGATTCAGTTTCAACGATGACAACGATGAGTCGATGAATTCATCGCCGTCGATGAGTCAATGAACTCACCGACCTTGATAAGTTGATGAATTCATTCATCGCCGACGGAAAGGTAGGGATAGGCACGGGCGGGCAACGCAACACAAATAATTATTATCTTATGGTGATGGATTCATTGACTCATCTACATCAGTGAATTCATCGAGTCTTTGACGTCAGATTATTTATCAACTCATCGACGTCAGTTAGTTCATCGACGTTGATGATCAATGACATTCCTCGTCATTGATGCGGTTCATCACCATGCGATGACTAAAATCATTGTCAATGAATTCGATGAATCGATGATGTTAGCCGAAAAATCTAAATTCCAAGCACAAAGAAACTAACGAGTTGACTTTCCTTTGAATGACAAATGAAACGACTTGCAACGTACAAGGGTCATGCTTTACTATTATCGTTGTTGTAAGGATTAGATGTTGATTGATGTAAGGAGGTGGTGGAGGGCATTAGCATAGCTTTTTGAAACAGAATTTTAAGGCAAAGAAAAAGAAAGTATCGCTTCCACTATACGAGGTACACTCTCAAAATATATCGTAAACATTAAATTGCAAGTTATATGTGGCATGGAGAAGCTGACTGAAAATGATCTAAGTTAAAGAAGAAGGATGGATGATGTGTAGAAAGGAAAAAAACCAGGGCGTGAATGGCATTTACATATTTCAGCCACAAGGTGTAGGCCCTCTTCGACAAACTGAAGGTAAGCGAGCTCTTCCAACTCATTATAGAAATTGTTCTGTGGTTTCCATCCGATTCAGGATTTGGCAGCTGCCAATGTTTCGATGGAATACTCCTCCATCATCTTCAGAGCAAAGATGCTCTAAATATATTGATATTTATATTCGTCATCACTAGGAATCGGCCGTATTTACACCTTCACACCACCATATTGCTTATCAATTTTTTGTGTTCCTGTCCACTTCCTTTTTACCCTTTATATATTCACATGTATAAATGTTCAAACAGAAATGTATAAACATAAATATATACACGTGCAAACAAGGTGCATGCCATGCCGAAATATTAAGGAGCTTCCTTGTAAGTGTTTTTCTATTTCGTCTAACAATAAGTATATTTTTCGTCTGCCTTCCTGTGGCAATTTTTGCATACTTATATATTGATTTATATATATTGATTGTTTTGTACCCAGTTGGGTTTTTTGCTTTTCAATGTTGTTTTTATATGTAGCCATATTGAATAGCTTATGTTGTCTAACAATAAGTATATTTTTCGTCTGCCTTCCTGTGGCAATTTTTGCATACTTATATATTGATTTATATATATTGATTGTTTTGTACCCAGTTGGGTTTTTTGCTTTTCAATGTTGTTTTTATATGTAGCCATATTGAAGGTGCGATAGATATTTTATAATGATTTGATTAAGATTGCTCTGATAGTAATGGAGGAGTTTTCCATTGAAACATTGGCAGCAGCCAAAATCCTACCTTGGACGGGAACCCGAGAACAATGTATATATGTATTCTATTCCCCGAGAAAGTACAAAATCTTATACTTGAAACTCAAGATTGCAAGGTTCTTTAACTTTCACAGAGCACAACTTTCCTAGAATCTGAAGAACTTTGTCAGTTCTTATGATAGAATGAATGGCTCCTAGAATTTCATTTCCCTATTATATGACCTATTTTTTTTAGTCTACCCTCTTGACAAAAGACAGTTGGCCTTGGAAAGATTCTTTGAGTTAAGCAGGCAAAGTGAAGATGGGACAATATTATCTTCATGCTCCTTACGTTAACCTCAGCTATTTAATATCAATTATTAGGTTATTTTGAGTAATTACATTTGATTTAAATTCCCTGCAAAAAATCTGAGTGAATCTATGTTGGAGAGAGGAGGCAATATTTGAATAACAGCATACGAGGTGTTTAGATAACCAGACTGGTGCTATAAAACATTTTATCGTTCACCAATTATATTAGAAAGTTTATCACCTTCAAGGTAACCTCCTTGCCAATCCCTACAACTCTCCATAAGAATTTTCCATTTTTCAAAGCTGTGCTGGAAGTCAGCTGCCGTCACCTTGTTGAGAACCTGCGTCACTTTCTTTCACTGATCCCACACTGTTAAATCTTGTCCCCTTAAGCTCTGAATTGACCTTGGGAAATAAAAAAAAGTCATATGGGGCCAGGTAGGGCGAGTACGGTTGGTGGATATGACTCTGCAATGCCATATTTCGCAAAGGATGCCTTCACAGGCAAATGGATTTGAATTTTTATTTGCTTATTTTCACTTTTTTTGCCGTGGTGAGTTTGACCTCTTCCAATGCATCCATTGGTGCCATCGAACCTTTTTAACCACTCAAAAACTTGTGTGCACGATAAATATTCACTTCCGTACACTTCCTTCAACATGACGTGAGCTTCTGTTGCAGTTTTCCCCTAGTATCACGAGAAACTTAGGGTTAACTCGTCGATCAATATGATTACTTTGCATTTTTTGTACTAGATGCTAGCTCAAGGACTTGAACGGGCAATTGGTACAGCGAGATTGAGTGACGTACAACCGTGCTCCTCTAACTCAGGGGGGGGAAGGATCAACAGGCACAGATATGTTCAAACCTGCCGTGGCACGCTCGCTGTTTGCAGGTAGCGGCACCAGTCTGGTTATTTAATTGCCACTGCACGTGTCTAACCGTAGATCAAACATATTGCACAAAAGAGTAGCCTGTGCTCTCACTCAGCATTCTGTTGATAATAACCAAATCTTTGAGTTTGACAGTGCTGCCATTATAGACAACGAATCCAATGGAAAAAACGGCAAATGAAAGAGATGATACATGTAACTCGAAATTCCCTTTTAACATGTAATCTAAAAAGAAAGACTCGTTTCAGGCATGATGTGATGGAATATCATTATTGGATTAAATGCAATTGGGAATTTTCCACTATATAAACTCTTAATGCGATCAGTTTTGAGGTACGACACCATCATCGGGAAACAACTATAACTCATGGTCCTGTGTGTATGGAATTGCATGGGAGGGGGGGGGGGGGATAGTGGAGATTGGGAAGGGAAAGGGAAATGGAGAACCAATGATCACTACATATAGTGGGGGAGGGGGAAGAAGAGGGCGAACGTATCTGGGTGCTAGGGGTTGGGAATGTGTTAAACCACACATAACTGCGATCTCAGGAGGCCCCTGCCATTGTGGAGTCCTGGGACGAATAGTAGGATCAATTCTGTCTAGTTTTCAAAATTTCAATTGCTCTTTCCTGAACCCCTGCCATAAAATGTATTAGTACATATTATATATTATTCTAAAACACTGCACAGAAGTGGAAAATTTTCTAATTTTTCATCAAAAAAGGTGTTTCCCAGTCAGAATTTTTGTTGGCGAGCGTCATATTCATGGTAATTATTAGGTAAATATCCGAAATGTATGTGAATTTCACCAAAAGTGACGGAAATTTACAGAATGGCATTCTTCTAATTTAATACTCGCCGTGGATTCAGCCTCAGCTCGTATCCTGGGAGTTATGCAGTTTGACACACATACCTGTCGTCGCGGGTTGCATAAGTCAGTCAGGGTAATCTGCTTTCACGGAAGTTATCCCAAATTCCTGATGTTTATTCAATAATCGTTACGTAATAATTTTTCCACATCATTTTCAATTGTTTATTTTATATTTCAAGTAATTTCCCATGCATAAGCTTGTTGAAAAAACAAAATAGTGTTGTGATAATGTGGAATTTGATCCCTACTATAGGCCCCAGACGTTTCATCTATAACTAAATACTACCTTGCATGCCACCACTTGGGCGTGTAGCAAGAGGACACAAGTCGTGTAAAGGACATCGTCGTGTTTGGGAGGTGAAATGGTGACATGTGTTATTGAGTAGAGTTCAGTTTGTATTGAGGTTGCTTATTGTGTTGTTGTACGATGCATGCTGTTGAGTAAGGGATGCCTCCTTCCCTGTGAATCACTTGCTCAATAGTGTGTGATAAGGATAGTGGTGATTGCTGAGTGACCCTG
>CAUJGU010000053.1:0-23360 GCA_963169105.1 Ceriagrion tenellum | reverse complement strand
TTTGCTGAACAGGAAGAGGTTATGAGAAACTTCGGAAGCTCTGGTATTACATTGGTGTACGTCATCCATTAATGTCAATCTCAAACTTACTTGTGTGAATACAAACAGAGACAAGAGAGGAAAAATATACACGCATTAATATTTCCCCGTACTTCATCATGGGTAAAAAGTTGGGTGTTTTGTGTCATCTGCATATATGAATGTGTGCCACTATTAAAAATGGGAGGGATGCCAGTGTATGATAGATAGGAGAATCTTATTGCTCATGAAATATATTCACTCGCTATGTTTGAGTTTCAATGAAGGCGCGAATGATGGATGTTCGCACCTATCATTGAAACACAAGCATAGCAAATGATTGCTTTTCACGAGCACAAAGATTTCTATCAAAAATATAGACACTAGTTACCCACTGTTATCTTCCACCATGCATAGTAACAACTACAACGATTTTTTTCATCATAATTATCAAAATGGAGATAATACAATGAGGGCTCATCTCTGAAAGAAACTTAAGAAAACTAGCAACTTCAACCTAATATCAGAAAATTTGGCGAGAAATGTTGATCACTGATTTAGTAGAGTTAATTTTTTGAAAAAACAGGCTTTAATTAAACCTCCCATGGCATGCCAGCCTAAAAATATTAGCGAGAGGAGAAAATGAATTTACTTTGTGGCTTGTATACAATGTATTCCAGCAATTGCTCAATTATTTAATAGAATCTCACTTGATACACTATAAAATATAACTTACGTTTAAGGAAAGGCATTCATTTCAGAGAAAACTTATATATTATTTCAATACATGCATTACTATTTTTCGGTGGCTAGAGGTTGTCTCTATTGATTGCACATATCCACATTTTGGCCAGGTCTTCATCTCTTGGGAATCTGAAAACATAAACTATCGCTCCAGATTTGTAGTTCCCTTTACAACCATCAACAGCACACGTAAATGGTATTTTCAGCAGCTGATTCACGCATAATATGAAAACAATTGGGTAATAACACCTCTGTGATACAATGCACTTCACTTTCTGTCAAATTTTCAATTCATTCACCAAATAATAGCACAACACACTAGCTAAATATGGCAAATACCACGCAAGCACATGTACAACTAGAGATTCGACGTGTTGCACGAGCAGGAGAAGAGTCCCACGTCAGATGATGACCGAGTAACGCGACCACACTGGGCCTTGTTTTCTAGGTGGCTTAGGGTCAAGACCATAAAATAGAACACAACACAGAAAAGGAGAACCAGATGGATTATACACATCCTGAGACACAATGGATTCGTGAGGAACATAATTGATGGTATAAATAGATGGAAAAGTTCCCGGACAGAGGTAGACCCAGGAATGAGTCCACGGACCAAATGAAGAGGAAAGTATATAGGAAGAGATACAAATAGCATTAGAAACGCAAGGGCAGAGGGCTGCAGTCAATCAATTTTAGAATAAAACGATCAATGAATGAATGAGTGGTAACATTACGATAGTTAAATTGTAATTCAGCCATCAGAGTAGATATTGTAACATGGTCTCTTATGGAGACTGCTCAGATTACAGCGGAGAAACCTTTATTTGAATACAAACGCACATTCAAACTACTTATAAAGACTTTTCATAAGAAACAAATATCCCATGGAATTGAATCAAAATGAATTAAATGCAGTTTTTGGTATATTTTCTGAATTAATTAGTGAATCACTGATATCATTGAAGTCAAAATGAGATAGCTCCACACAACTGGCTCTACAGTCCCCCACTGTGGCTGGAAAAATTAATTTCATTAGATATGCTTTCGTGGTATAATCTCCATATTTCCAATCATTGCATTGACAAATGATATGGTACGAGTCACTCGCACGGGTGCACATACACCAGGGTTGAAATATTAAATATGCATTCGTGGAAAAATCGGCATATTTTAAAACCTTCTTTTTGGTATTTTAATTAGATACCCAACTCACCATCTGGGTAGGATATTTTAAACGCAGCTAATAAAAATGTTCAAGTTTGAGTATTCTTCTCGACTCGCATAGTTAAGGCAGAGAGAGTCACTTTAAAGAAGTGAATGTATGCCTACATTGAATTGTTTCGTATTTGAAACCCAAGAGAACTTCACCAGTATTGCATTCAGTTTTACTCACTTCCAACCGTGTGCATTTTTCAGCAGATCTTCGTGACCACACATCAGATGACAGATCCAGACTTAACGGCGAGCCATTCACGGTCGCTTCATCATCGGGATCGTCTCACGGCTCTCCTTTCTAAGGATTGAAAACTACGCTGACAGTGAGAGACAAAAAATAGTCGTTCCCTGTCCTTCCCAGCTGGGGATACCTAAAATATAGAGAACAATACATCAATTTTTTAGAATGAATGAATGAGTACAAATCTTTTCCTCCACGTTAAAGAGTATGGCTAAAACTATTGGCTAATTATTTTCAATTTCCCCCCTATAATTCACTCATTATAGATTCAAATCCAAAATCAAATTTCCACCATGTTCCGAGACATTCTATTTATATATTGCTTAGAATTATAACTGAGCATAACGATTAATACTGGAATAAATATTAACTGTTTGCTTGTTGCTTTCCAAACAATTATATCAACCGCGAAGGAAACAAAAATTTATCCAAAAACTCATCAATAACATGCATGCCATGATATTTCTTAAAACATTTTGCAAATAAACAATTACGCCAAAATTAGGGTAAATAAGGGTGTAAATAAAATTAGGGTGGTCAGATGAGAAGTATCGAACTTCTCTGTCACAACAGGCGATATTTTAACCTTTTCATAACCTATTATAAAACACTCAAATATTCGCGCAACGAGACATCGTTCCCACAATAATAAATGCAGGGTCATTGGAGCACAAAGTTCACAACCGAAATTCGAAAGAGTCCTTTCATGCCTTTCCTGACTAGCCATTCGCTTGTCCATTGAGTATCAAATCAACATTCCAGTCACGCGCCTTCAAAGCAAATCAGCCAGCACATCCTATAAATATCATCATCCAGCATTTTTCGCAGTGCAGACAAAGTAGTCTAAAATATATTTTGAAAATGTCGTTACAAATTCCATTTGGTCATTCTGCTCCCCATCCAATACAAGAACTTCAAAATGATAACAAATTTACCATGCGAACACATTCACCGCCTTTAAATTCTTTGGCGTACATTTAATCTGAATTTCAGACAAGCTTTCAACAGTTATGAGCTAAACAACTTCTACTTACAAAATAAGCATAAAGGTTTCCATTCTTATGATTTAGAATATTGATAACATTCGTATATGCCACCACCACCAACAACAGAGCACACGACAAACTGAGCGAACTTCGCGTTTCTGTGAACTCACTTGTTTCTTGTTTACCTTTTAACTTCACATTTTTACCGTTCGCTTTTACATGTCTGGGTGGGAACAAATTCGAATTCATTCTAGTCAATGCGTGGAAAAGAATTCCCTGGCTTACGAAGGAAACTGCAATGATAAGCACTGTATAGGGAATACTGAGTTGATTGTTAAAGTGATATGTCAACATATGAGAGTCTAATATGATTCAGTGACTCTATGCAGAAAAAACTCTTGCAACTTGCTCCCTCATTTAACTTGGGTCAAATGTTAAAACTACCTACAAGAGTCACAAAAACGTCTAAAACTCTGCTTGATGTGCTATTTAGAGATTTTGACTATGATAGACTGGAGACGGAAGTATTTGATCCTCTGATTTCCGATCAATGTTTAATACCGTCAAAATTTAATTTGATGGTGATATACGCGATTTTTTGCTGGCCTTTGTGGATGCAATGTTGTATGTAACTTCTAAAAATATTTATTGGGTTATCTTGTTCGTTGACATAAATTTGGACCTTTTGAAGGGTCCTTCCGTAAGGGCTGATCACAATACTTGGCTCTCATCTGTTGGCTTGCAGGTGATCAATGATCTGCCCACAGGGTTCAGGACAAATTCAGGAACAAATTGATTGACCATTTAATCTCAGATTTGGAACCTACATACAATTTGTGTGACACTATTTCTGCAGGTTTTTGTGACCATCTGGAACTTAGGGTAACTCTAAAATTACCAATGACCTACACAAAAAAGGAGTCTAATTACATATGAGGACCCCAGAAGTCAAGGGGTCTAAGTAACAAAACCATTGTTTAGAGAAAACTTAAGTCAAAGTTGAAAATGTTTGGTACAACCCACTAAGTAGTTAAGAAGCACTACCTTAGATAGCAGCACCTGTCAATAAAATCACTTGGATCCCTTTACCACCTAAAAGATTAATATTTTCACATCCCATTCCTGTATCTAACTTATTTTTTTCAAAAATGTCACTTAGACCCCTTGACTTCTGGGGTCCACATATATTGTCTGCATTTTTCTGATGATGCAGATATGGGATTTGTAAATGACCTCTCCCTAGAATCATGGGATGATATTTTTCTCATAGAAGATGTTAATCTTAAATTTAATGCTTTCATGAATATCTTTATGGCCCATTTTAATGCACACTTTCCCATTAAGAAAATTATGATTATAAAGAAATTATAAGTAATGGTAAATTTAAATTGTACTCATGGAAGGTACCTATAATTGATATGTCCGACAAAGTGCGCCGTTTGCATTAAAAGAAGATTTGTTGATAGAGACCTACGTGGTGAGTACATACAAGCTTAAAAAGAATTAAAGATACACTTACAAAATGAGAGGCAGGCTATTATTGAAGCATAACTCATGGCATTTTCCAATATCACCAGAGAGACATGGAAAGTGATATGGCATAATAATTCATCCTCAGTTAATAAAACAAATCAAAATATTTCATTTGATGGGAAAATGGAATCAGATCGACAAGAAATTGCAGAATCTTTTAATATACAATTCTGCAATAATAATCCTCCTCTTTCTCAATCTAATACTGGGACTAAGTCCCTTCGAGTAAGCTGTCATCCTCATTCATTTTGTTTTGTCCCCAACTATTCCTTCTGAAGTGAGGAGGGTTATCAATTCTCTAAATATCTCTTCTTCTGTTGGGCCAGATGGGATTCTCTCAAAGGTCATTAACCCTTAGAGAGCCGGGGAGCGCTGTCACGCTCCTCCTCTCTCTCGCGAAAAGTGCAAGGAGCATGACAGCGCTCCTCCTGCAATGTCACTCTTAGATGCTGGTATTTCACTGATTATAATTCACTGAGCTGGCCCCTAAATGCAGATTACTTGTGAAGCTTAAAAGCAAAAATGCCTCGACAATTTGAGCATAGAACCTAGAAAATCGGTCGGCACTCAAAGGGTTAAAGCTTCAGCTAATGTTACCATTGTGTGATATCATCAATCAGTCATTTGTTTCTGGGTGTTTTCCCACATCTCTGAAACAACCAAGAGTGATAACAGTTCCTATTAAGGGGTCATCTATGTGTACAATGAACAAATTACAGGCCATTTTCTGTTTTATTGGTTTTTCCAAGGATATTGGAGAAACTTGTCCGTACTTGCTTAAATAGTTATTTGTCATCCTTAAGGCTGATAAATGACAGTCAACGTGGCTTTAGAACAGAAAGACCTACGTAAACAGCCATTTTTCAATATATTGATGGTATTCTCAGTGGTATTACCGATGAACACAGTGTTATGGGTATCTTATTTGATCTGAAAAGTGCATTCAATAGTGCAGATCATAATGTATTTAAACTTAAGCTTGAACGCCTGGGAATATCAAGCAATGCTTGTCGCTGGCCGATGTCTTTTTCGTCTGATATATCTCATTATGTTTGATACAATCATAGTACACCCAATGGACCAGTACTCGTCAATTCCAGCCCAAGGGTAATTAAGGCTGGGGTTCCTCAGGGCTCCATTCTTGGTCCCCTTCTTTTTATTTTGTTTATTGATGATCTTCCTAAATGTTTTACTCATAGTGTACCTGTTATATATGCTGATGACACTTCAAGCTTAATATCCAACAAAATTTATAGCCCAGGTAGCATTCCGATGTCGACCCAATGTTGGCCCAACCTTGGCTTATGTCGGCCCGACATTGGTCCAACGTAGTAATGATAACATTTAGCCTGACTACAGCTGACATAACATCTGATGTAGGCCCAATGTCAAGCTGACATAGGCCCAGCATCAAGCCGACATCAGCGCAGCATAAGAAAATTATATTAAATACACATACCAATAAACTCAAACATGTTTATTGAAATTATTCTGTCATGTGAGACCAAATTCGGTGCACCAATGAAGACTATAATTGAGACATCCTATACGGAGTTATTTGACTATAATTGAGAAGTGGGCTGAATTAATTATTGTGTCACTATTGAGAACATAATTCAGAGAGACCTGAAATACCTGGATAAAAGTTACCCAATGCTAAAAAATACTGAAGAAAAGGATCAATTGAAGGGAATTGATTTGAAATTGTTCATGTATATCTGCTGAATTCAGTCAAATCATTCTACAGAGACCTACAGTTATCAGAATCTGAATTACTACGACTATTTAAGCATTAGCACTAGGTTACCTTGTAAGTGAAAGTTATATCAATGTAATGGAAATTTTAAAAAATGGATTTTTTAAACCAAAAGAGTAGTTCATGGTCAAAATAACGAATATACATAAGTATATACATAATTTTAAAAAATGTTACAGGCGTGACTGGCAGACACACAGAGAAAACACAAAAAAGAAAAACTCACAGATATGTTTATATATTTTGGCGGATACAACTGCTTTCATCAGAAATTAGTATGTAATGACGGGTAAAGGATAGAAGGGAGGGAGAGGTGGGGGGGGGGAGGAGGGAGGGCAAGGGAAGCAGAGGGGGATTAGTGAAAGGCATCGATGCCGTGGGGGAGGAACGCATGATAGAGCCACATTAGTGAGAGCTCTACAGAATGACGATCAATAGTGGAAGCAGATGGTGGAAGGGAGTACAGAACTAAAACATTGTAGCAATTGTCGAAAGATTTCTTGTGATGAGAGGCGTGGATCACCATGGGAAGGGAAGCAGATTGAGATGGGTTTTTACAATTGGCTTGGTCATTATTGATACGTATGTTAAGGGGAGGGGGAAGCTTTTTCCGACATAGAAGCTTGGGCATAGCGTACATTGTAGGTGGTGAAGGACATTGCAGGTGACGCAAGAGGAGGGAAGAGGGTTGGGGAAGGAGGCGATGGAGGGGTTGGGAGGAGGGGAGGAACTGAAGATTGGACTTAATTTGCACCGGGGACGTTTACAAGGGGAGGATCAAAACTCACCTCCTCCCCTCTTATTCTCACCTCTATGATCTTCTCCCACAATTTCATAGTATGGCTCATTAGCTTTATACCCCTATAATTACCACAGTCCTGGAAATCACCCTTATTCTTGAATATTGGTACCAGATAGCTCTCTCTCCACTTATCTGGCATTCTCTTTTCCTCCAAGATCTTTGTAAACAGCTCTAACAGCCAGTCAACTACTGCACTACTAGCATGCTTTCAAACTTCAATGGGTACATCATCTGGACCCACTGATTTTCCCCTCTTCATCTGGTTTAACGCTTCTTTTACTTCCCCCTTTGTGCTGTTCCTTATTAAACCTAAGCTTGGGTACAAGGTTTCCATATCTTCTCTGCCATTCTCCTCATTCAATAAGACTTCAAAATACCTTCTCCATCGGTCTTCGATTTCTCCGTGCTTCACTAGGACCCTTACATTTTCATCTTTGATACACTTCACATGATTCATGTCTAAACTTTCTTTTCCCCTAAGCTTCGTTGATCTATAGATCATCTTCTGGCCCTCTCTGGATTCCAGTTTTTCATACAGCCCTTCACATGCCCGCATCTTTGCCTGCACTACTGCTCTTTTGGCCTCCCTCTTGGTGCCCCTGTATATCTCCTTATCCTCATCCTCTTTTGTTTCCTGCCATCCTTTAAATGCAACTTTCTCAGTTCTAATAGCATCCTGTACCTCCTCATTCCACCACCATGTTTCCTTCTTTAAGTGGTCTCCTCCTTTAGTTTTCCCCAATATGGCTTCTCCCTGTCCTCTTTAAATATTGCCATTTCATTCCAGCTTTCATTTGCACTTTTCCATGTGAAACTTTCTATTTTGTCTTCCAACTTCTTTCTTAAGTCTCTTGCTTTGTCCATTGCTTGTTCATCCTTACATTCATTAAGTACCCACCACTTGGTCTTTGATATGTAGTTAGTGCCCTTCTTCCTCTTAAAATTAATAATAAATATTTCTATAACAAGTATTCTATGCTGTTCATGTGCTGTTGAAAATTTGAATACTGATATGAGTCTCTCTTTAGTGAGCACAGTAAACCTTCTTGGGTTGTATATACATAATGATTTTGATTGGTCTATTCTTGTAACTAAGCTAACTAAAATACTGGCATTGGGTATCTTCATGTTAAGAAAGCTATTCCCAATAGTAGCCATAGATACCCTTAAGGTGTTTTATTATGCAAAGGTGCATACATAGTCTTTTATCATATGGCATTATGTTCTGGGGGAATTCGTCTGTTGCCTCTAAGGCCTTTTCCATTCAGAAGCAAGCCATTAAGACTGTGTGTGGATTACCTATTCGCACCCCTGATAAGCCACTTGTAAGTCCTGGTAAGTTTCTAGAGCTCAAAATTTTAAATCTTCCTTCAGTTTATATCCTTACCTGTGCAATCTTTGTTAAGAGAGGTCCTCACCTCTTCTCTGTTAATTATAACTTCCATAAACACAACACACGTAAATGTATTGACATACATCATCAGCATTATGCATATACTCTCTCTCCGAAGGGACCTCGACACTCTGCCTCTGAAATATATAATAAACTCCCTGCTGAGATAAGGCGTATTGATGTTTTAAGAGAAAGGTTAAATCTCTTCTTGAGCAGAAAGCCTATTATTCACTTTGTGAATTTGTTGAAGATGAAGAGCTATATTGGAAGATCTATTTGTATTTTGTATGTTTCACTGTATGTTGCTTGGGCTTGTCTTGTATTTTTATGTACCTGTGTTTCTTATATATGCATACTTGACGATGTCCATGGCATGTCAGACACCCCATGGAACAAATAAACATGTTTTCTTTTCTATTCTATTCATCTTCCAGTACTGCTTGGCATAATTTCGAATTTCCATGCGCTACAGTTGCAAAAAAATATACCACGATTTCCATATTCATCCGGGCATTTGACTGGCAGTCCATATGCGTTAATGCACATACTGCATGGACTCCTCGTCTTTGTCAAGTCCCATATTAGAACTTTGATTGAAAATGACACTAGAATTGCATTTGAAAGTTGCTGGCTTTAAGAGAAAAAACGAAAACTCATTCCTAGTTTTACATCCTTAGAGTATTCAGCAAATATTTGCTTGGAAAAAAAACTGCAAATATGTAGCATTTGTGGACAGTGAGTAGAGGGTGGCTGAGTAGACGATGGATTGAGTGGAATTGCCGAATAAAGAGAGGGCCTAAACACTCGCTTCGCAGTGCCTCGAGGGACCACTGCATACCTGGGTTTTATAGATTTGGCAGCGGTCACTCTCGTTCACCCAACGTTGCATAAGGTAGGCAATCGTTCTTCACAATATGAACATCCTCGTCATCTACATGTGGTGTTCACCAACTGTGTACAGCATTTGGCACAAAAGGGTGTAACTATTTAACCGCAGACAACTGCTAGTACCGACAATGCCGATATTCCCTTGCTTTCCTGGTTTTACTGCAATGCATTATATTAGTGATGACGTTTTGCTGCCAACATAGACCTCATCTTCAGGTCAGGCCTGAATGCTGACTGGTGGAAATGGGCAAGTATACATATCATTCCCTGGGTGGCCTTCTGGTGGCACAGCCAATCACCATTGAGGACCCTGATTTTACCACCTCTTTATTTAGGAGTCTTTTCAAGGTATTGTGGAGTCTGTCTCCAATATCTTTATTGACTTTTTCCTTTATTTTTTTCTATTTCAATAGCCTACTCGATGAGTCAAGGGAAATATATGTTTTCCTTGGCCAAGACACGTGCATAAGTAGGTAATCATTCACTGATGTCCTGGGTTAGAGAAGGCATGCTCTTTGACAGCTAACTTCACGTGATGCTTGTTTTAGAGAGCCCTGCGATGTTTGCTCAATCTGATGGAAATTGTTCTCTTGATTTGTCCCACACACTTCCAGCCACAGCTTCAGCTGATAATCTCACATACTCCTTCATGGTGTAATGTGGGATTTCATCCTTGGATTGTGGGAGATGGACACCTATATTCTCTACCATGTTATATCCTGGTATGATGCCATTTTCTTCAGGAATCTCCGGATCCTTTCCATCGTTTCCAAAATGAAGGGTAGTGTAGCAAAGCGTCTGGGCTTTGGGATCTCCTTAGCTCCCTTCTCTTCATCTTGTATTGTCGTCATCATGGTCCCAACAATCAGAGAAAGGTAATCCTCGATTTTTTCCTCCTTTAGATTAAAATATGTACTACGAACAGCCTTTGACTAGATTTGATTGGATTAGATATGTCACTGGAGTTACCGCTAATAAGTCTCATATAGCACTTAGACCAAATTGGTCCATTGTACCAGCCACCCCATCAGTGATTGATTACCTCCCACAGTCCGAGTACTCTGCTGAAGCCAAGCAGGTCCCCAACAGAAATTTCCCCCACATTGCTGGGCTCCAAGAATGGTGAGCCCAGATACCTATTCCAACTCCTAGGTATGGCTGGACTTTCGCATAGAATAATCGGAGGTGGCTTCATTCATCCAGCCAATTTCTAACTGAGAGTGCTGTCAGACAGCTCCACAAGCCTCCTCAAGGACTTTAAATAAAGAAGAAAATGCCCGGTGAGGCGATTACCCAATTTTTTTTTTAATGTCATCATGATAAAAATATTTGAGGTGCTCTGTAGGTCATGTGCATTGTATAAAACTTGGCAATAGCAAAATGAATGCATGCACATAGAGGGGATTGTGATGCCCGTAAATTCTCCGGGCATCAGGTCGAAAGTGTTAATGAATTTTTATCCCTTTGTGTAAATTTCTCGGGCTCGCCACCGGGTAAGAAATTCATAGGCAGCCGACGTTTCGGGCTCCGACTCGTTACTAATTCTCAATGCTACTCCATTAATCTGAAGAGTGTGGCAGAAAGGATATTACCTTTTTGCGAGTGTTATACATTCCGGAGTTGGAAGACAACCTCCTCTCTCAAGGACAGATAGAGGAGAAAGGGTTGAAGTTTGTCTCTTATCAAGGGGTTTACTAAAGTGTATGAGGGGGAGAAGATGGTGTTTCAAGCCCATTGAGCCTCAAGGCTGTATTACGTTACCACTTTGAATGGTGTAACGATAAACGAAATTAAGGAGCATGATCATTTAGCGAATAAGGAGATTAGAAGAGCTAATTTGGTGACCTTTACTAGGTGGCATAATAGGCTTGGTCATCCAGGCAAGGAGGCCGTGAGGAGATCAAGTATATTGGAGGAGCTGGCTGCCCGTGACGGAAACGAGGGGGAAATGGAATGCATAGCTTGCATCCAAGGGAAGATGAAGCGAGAAAAATTCCCACAGCGTGTAGATAAAGTCGAGCAAATGCTGGAGCGAATTAATTCAGATGGAATGGGTCCCATAGCACCCCAATCAATAGGGCATGCAAGATACATTGTAACTTTTGTCGACGAAGCATCAAGGTATGTGACCGCAGTTGCCATAAAGAGGAAGACTGATGTCTTAGAGGAATTCATGAACTTCCGTGCTATGACCAAAGCACTTCATGGCAATAAAATAAGGCATTTACAGAGTGATATTGGAGGGGAGTATGTTGGGGATGATTTCGAAGTCTACCTGAAGAGTAAAGGCATATTACATCGAAGTACCGTACCAGAAATACCTCAACAAAATGGTCTTGTGGAAAGGAACAACCAGACATTAAGTTGTGTGATTAGATGTCTACTTATCAGTGCAGGAATGTCTGGGTACTTGTGGGCTGAGGCCTTACAGACTACATGTTATTTGCGAAACAGGACTCCTTCATCCCCTCTTAACTTTTCCAGCCCACTGGAAAAATGGTATGGGAGGGGATTCGAGAAAAGTGACTTGGGACACCTGAGGGTATTTGGATGCCAGGCATGGGCTTTGGTACCGAAGACCCAGCAGGAGAGCAAGCTTGATGCTAGAGCGAAGGAATGCTTAATGTTGGGATTCCCAGATGGAGTGAAGGGATACTGCCTGTGGGATCTAAATGCAAAGAAGGTGGTCATCACCCGTGATGTTATTTTCTGAAAGCACATCCTCACCTGAAAGTTTCATAGAGGCCTTTATGAGCCTCAACCATGGTCGTCCGCTGAAGGAGAGGGGTTCATAACGTTTGCTGTGGAAGGTGAGCCATGATACCCAGGAGATGAGGACATCACAGGTGCTGTCCAGGAGCCCGTGCTTGGAGCGGCAGGGGTCATTCCGGATCCAGGAGAGGTGCTGAATATAGGAGAGGTACTGCCAGAAGCTGTCTGGCAGGCCCAGGGGGACCTCCCAGAGGACCAAGGGGAGGTACCAGCCCAACTAATGAGGTCTGGAAGGAATAGCACATCGAAGGAAATATGCAATATACCATGCTGCCACCTAACTGAGCAGGTGATTGGTGAGACTGTGGATGCCTAGGAGCCAAAAGATGTGAGGGAGGCACTCAGTGGACCCCAAGCCACTGAACGGAGGGCTGCAATGCTGGAAGGGCTGAGTGTGATGGAAGATAATGGTACTTGGGAGGTGGTGAACAGGCCGAAGGGTTTAAGTTTGATCAGCAGTAAGCGGGTGTTTGCCATCAAGGAAATGGGATGAAAAATAGTACGCTACAAGGCTAGACTTGTAGCACAAGCTTTCAGGCAAGTCTTTGGGGTAGATTACTATCAGACTTTCAGTCCTGTCGTGCAAGGGAAAACTTTCAGGTTTCTATTTGCTCTAGCAAGTGAAAATGAATGGGAATTATATCACCTTGAGGTTGTTGTGGAATATCTAAATAGTGAACTAGACACCCCTATTCATATGGAGCAAGCCCCTGGCTTTAGCATTAAAGGATGAGGGAGCATATGTTTGGTTGCTTAAAAGGAGCTACTATGGGCTAAAACAGGCAGGGAGGAATTGGAACCTACATCTCCATAATGCATTAATTAATTTAGGTTTTAAACAGTGTGTAAAAGGCCCATGTGTGTATATGAAAACTGAGATAATTCTTGCTGTTTATGTAGATTATATTCTGTTGTTGGGGAATGGACATTGTATTGCCTCTACCAAAGGAGAGCTTGCTGAACTATTAGATGTAAGGGATCTGAGAAGTGTGTCCAGCTTCTTGACCATGAGAATTGATAGGTCAAGTGGTGACCAGTTAATAATCAGTCAAGAGCCATATGCAGAGGAAGTTTTAAGAGAATTCTCGATGTCAACTTGCAAAGGTTTTTGTGTTCCTTTTGAAGTAGGATGTATGTATAAAGACAAAAACAAACCTGGAGAAATCTGTCCAAACACCTATAGGAAGGCTGTGGGGAGTCAATTATGCGTGGAAGAGACTACTTGGGCTGAGATAGCAAATTCAGTGGGTTTGGTAAGCCAATTTTGTGAGATTCTCACGGTATCAGACTGGGAAAATGTTAAGCACATTTTTCAACATTTGAAGTCTACAAGCTGACTTTTAGGAAAACAAGGGAACCATTAAAGATATCCTCCGATGCTGAATGGGCTTACAACAGTGCTGATGCAAAATCCATATCTGGATATGTTTTCATCTTGGCTGGGGCTGCTGTTTGTT
This sequence comes from Ceriagrion tenellum, assembly GCA_963169105.1. Taxonomy (NCBI): domain Eukaryota; kingdom Metazoa; phylum Arthropoda; class Insecta; order Odonata; family Coenagrionidae; genus Ceriagrion; species Ceriagrion tenellum. Next base: position 9,555 of record CAUJGU010000053.1, on the reverse strand, counting down.
GGCGCAGCAAGAAGCAGCGTTGTGTGGCCACATCGTCTACCCATGCTGAGTATGTAGCCATGTTCGAATACGTCACCGAGATTGGGTGGCCGAGGGACATGTTATGGGATTTGGGACAAAAGAGGTTTGTGCCCAAACCATGTTAGATTTTTGCGGTCGATACTGGTGCCATTTGCATTTCAGTCTAGTGCTACATCTGACAGAAGAAAGCACATTGAATGTGAAATTTCATTTTTTGAGGGAAATAGTGCAAAACGGCGATGTCATCTTAGAATATGTTAGAATATTGCTGGCATTTTTACAAAGTCTCTTTCTGGCCCTAGAACGAAGGACCTTGCTCGCAGGATGGGTATTATTGAAGACTAATGTTACTGGATTTATTGACCTATGTGAGTGAATTGGTGAAAGGTTTTTTTTATACAAGTGCGTTATTTAAATTGAATTCTGAGGAGAGGTGTTAATATTCCATTGGTTTTGTGTGCATAATTCAATATTAACGTTGGTATCCATGTATCCCTTCGTGCCCTGGTATGTGCTGCCATGTGAGACATACATGTACCTGATGTATGTGGTTTAGTGGCTTCTAGTGGTGGCGTCAGTTAAGCTTGGCAGTTCGCCAGTTATCAGTAAACGATGCAGTTGTGATTATTGCTACCTCCCAAATTTAACCATAAAACCTTAACGTTTGGTGAAAAATCGAAGGAACTTGAAGCAAAAGAGAGTTACCTTGCGCAACGCTCAAAAACCAAGAAAATATTGCGACCTGCACAGCGAAATTAAAAAAAAAAATACTTGGTAAATTACTCGAAGAAAATCCAAAATCTTTTTGGTCATATGCGAGAGAATTTCAGGAAAAATCTTCTACCGTAGATTCGTTATTTGATAAAGACGGTAAACTTGCCACCGAAAATATTGACAAAGCTAATGTGTTAAACTCCCACTTTGAAAGTGTTTACACTACAGACGACACTGCGTGTAATTTAGACATTCCATTCATTGAGGAACCGATGAAAGAAATCACGATTCAACGCGATGGGATAACTAAACAGCTACAATCGATAAAAAGTAATAAATCTCCGGGTCCGGAGGTAATACCCGCGCGCGTCCTCAAGGAGTTAGCACCACAGATCGCACCGATCTTAGAGATAATATTTAATAAGTCATTCTCTGAAGGAAAGATACCAATGGACTGGAAAACTACAAACGTTACACCGATATTTAAAAAGGGAAACAGACATGACCCAGGGAACTATCGACCAATATCATTGACATCGATTACAGGCAAGATATTAGAACATATCGTTGTTAGCAATATTATGACTTTTCTGGACAGTCGAAACCTCCTGCATAATTGTCAACACGGATTCCGGAAAGGTAGATCATGCGAAACCCAGCTCGCTCACTTTCTTCACGACGTTCTCAAATCTGGTGAATCGAAAAGACAAGTTGACGCACTATTTCTAGACTTTAAGAAAGCTTTCGACACGGTACCTCACAGAAAACTATTATACAAATTACAGTCATGCAGGTTGTGGGCTTAAACGCCCACCGAATAACTGACGCTACACGGCCGTTTGTTACACACGGTTTTATTATGGGTCACTGGTTGCAGCGGATGAATTCAATATGGCGGCGTCGTCCGGAAAAGTCTCCTCGTTCGCTCTCCTGTCGGTTCGGTCTGAGTCGGTCCCGTTACTCCGCCGTGCGTCAGTTGCGCCTCCGCTTCCGTTGGCGGCAGGGACGCGAAGTGCGGACAAACGCGCAGCGGAATCTGCCATTTCGTCTGCCGCCACATCACCGCCCTCGGAGTAAATTAGCCTGCGTAAAAAAAATAGAAAGAAGAAAAAAGGGGGAATAAGGGAGAGAATGGTGAGTTGGGTTATGTTTGATAGTCAGCAAGGTATGATGGGAAATGGACATGGCGGCCGGATCTAGTGGTCCTCTGTGCTAGTAGATCGGCCGGTGGGTCGGGTATGTTGCCGACCGGCGGGTCCGGGCGGTGATCGGTCAGCGTTCCTGTTGGTCCCGAGAACACGGCGAGGTCGTCGTCGGAGGGGCGGCTGCGATCGGCGAGCACTGCGTCGCTGTTGACGATGAATGCAGGTAAACCAGTGCCACCCAAACATCGCGGCCTTTAATTCGCAGGAGGTAGTCCTTGTCGGCTCGTTGGAGAACCTCGAACAGGCCGTCGTACGGGGGCTGTAGCGTCTCGCGAACGCGGTCATTCCTCACAAAGACGTGCGAAGACAAAAAGAAGGCAAAAAGACGACAAAAATCTTGCGTTCCCCGTGTCGAGCGGCTGGTGCTGGGGCCAAGTTCCTTACGTGAGCCCGGAGCTGTACCACGTAGTCGGTCGGGTCTTCGGTGGTGTTGCTGGGTGAGGGTCGTAGAAATTCTCCGGGGAGTGGCTCGCCGAAAACCATTTCTGCGGAAGTGCAGGAAAGGTCGTCCTTCCAACTCGCGCGGAGGCCAAGGAGTATGCCGGGCAAGACGTCGACCCAACCCGGTGTCTCGTGGCAGCGGATGGCAGCCTTTAATTGGCGGTGGAAACGTTTCACCATACCGTTCGCTGCCGGATGATACGCCGTCGTTCTCAGGTGCGTGGCGCCGCACATTTTGGCCAATTGCTGGAACATTCGGATCTCAAATTGCCGCCCCTGGTCCGTAGTGATTTTGGCTGGAGTGCCGTATCGCGAAATCCAGTCGCGGAAGAAAGATCTGGCTACTGTCTCCGCAGATATGTCATGTAGGGGGATGGCCTCCGGCCATCGGGTGAAGCGGTCCACGCACGTCAGGCAATATCTGTAATTGCGCGAGATAGGTAAGGGGCCCACGATATCGATATGAATGTGTTCGAACCGGGACCGCGGGGCCGTAAAGTTTCCGATGGGTGACGACACATGTCGCGACACTTTGGACCGCTGGCACGGGATACACTCGCGCACCCACGATCTGCAGTCCTTCTGCAGTGAGGGCCACACGAATCGCTCGGCGACGAGCTTTGCCGATGCTTTTATTCCGAGATGCGACAGGGAATGTAATGAGTGGAACACTAGTCGCCGGAGAGCACTGGGCACATAGGGGCGGGCTGCCGCGCCGGAGAAATCACAGTACAGACGGACTCGGGAGTCCGGAAAAAACGTTTCTCGAAGCACCAGAGAGGTAGTGTTCGAATCGAGGAGCGCTTTAAGTTCCATGTCGGTTTGTTGGGCCAAAGCGAGTGATTCGAGGCTCACAGCGGCACCTATCGCTTCCACGCGCGACAGCCAATCCGCGACTATTTTCCTCGCCGGACACGCAGCGTGTGTCCGTGGTGAATTGTGATATATAGTCCAGGGAACGGAACTGCCTGGGCGAGCACTTGCCTGCCTTTTGGTGGAAGGCGTAAATTAACGGCTCGTGGTCCGTTAGCACCGCGAACTGTCTTCCCTCGACCATGCGTCGGAAATGACGAATAGCACAATACACCGCCATTAACTCGCGGTCGTACGCACTGTAATTTTTCTCCGCTGCGGATAGCTTCCGGGTGAAAAAAGCCAGCGGCTTCCACCCAGTGGCGCACTGTTGCTGGAGAGCCGCTCCGACGGCGACATCTGAGGCGTCGCACACGATGGTGAGGGGGGCGGAGGGATTCGGGTAGGCCAACAGGGCCGCGTTGGAAAGGCTCGCCTTACATTCCTCAAATGCCTTTTTCATCCGTGGTGACCACTGCACGGGATGGTTACCTTTCGCCCTGTCACCGAGGGCAGAATGGAGGGGGGCCTGAATTGCTGCGGCGTTGGGGATGAATCTGCGGTAGAAATTCACCATCCCCAGAAACCGCCGGAGTTCCTTCACCGAAACTGGCTCAGGGAACTCTTTCACCGCGGACACTTTGTCGTCAGCAGGGCGGATTCCCCCCGAAGTCACCAAGTGGCCCAAAAACTTCACTTCCGGGACACCCAGTACACATTGAGCAGTGTTAACTAGGATTCCGAATTGCGAGAATCGTGCGAATAATTTACGTAAGTGTGCCTCGTGTTCCGCTTCCGAGGAGGACGCCACAAGCACGTCGCCGATATATATATAAACAAAATCCAAACCACGCACAACACTATCCATGAACCTTTGAAAGGTTTGCGCCGCGTTCTTTAAACCAAAAGACATTTGCGGGAACTCGAACAGCCCGAAAGGTGTGATGACGGCGGTTTTAGGAACGTCGGTGGGGTTCACGGGGATCTAGTGGTATGCGCGCACTAGGTCTATGGTGGATAACACACTTATCCCGAACAGCGTATGCGCGAAGTCGTGAATGTGTGTTAGTGGGTATTTGTCGTCAACCGTGCGTGCGTTTAGGGCGCGGTAATCACCGCACGGCCTCCACTCGCCGTTCTTTTTGGGGGCCAAGTGTAACGGCGACGACCAAGCGCTATTTGATGGCCGTGCAACCCCCAGGCGAAGCATTTCCTGGAATTCACGCTTGGCGGCGGCCGCTCTGTCCGGCGCAAGCCTCCGCGGTTTACACGAGACGGGTGGCCCGGGCGTGGTGTGAAGAAAATGCACTATGTCGTGATTGACGGACTGGGGTCGTCCGGCGGGCTGCGTGATCCCAGGGTACTCGCGCAGCAGACCGTGGTACCGCCCTTCGCCGCTGATGGCTTTCACGCTGTCCTGCGCGGAGAGCGTCGCATGGCCCATCACGTCCAACGTAGTGAGGGGGTCCACTAAGCGTTTTCCGTTTATGTCCACCAGCAGGGCGAAATATTTTAGGAAGTCCGCGCCGATAATGGGCTTCGCGACGTCAGCGACGACGAAACGCCACGTAAAGTAGCGTCGTAGCCCGAGGTCCAGCGTGAGGGAGATCCAGCCGTATGTCGCGATCACTGTATTGTTGGCCGCACATAATTCGTAGCTCGTTTTCTCCCGCGGGCCTTTCACTAGGTTCCTGGGGAACACACTTAAATCCGACCCAGTGTCTATGAGGAAACCTTGAAACCCCGTAGTGCGGTCAGGGACGAACGGGCGGCAAGCCGGGGGGCGGGAGTCGGCGGCCGCGTCGACCGACCGCCCTAGAAGTTTTCCGACTGCGAAGAGCGGAAAGAGCACGGAGAGCGGCACCTTCGGGCTCCGAAGCGGGAGTGGAAATAACACCGGCTGCCTCCGGCGGCAGGATGCGGCGAGCCAGCGCGGGGGCCGTGATGACCGCTGTCGCCGGACCGACCGCGGGGTCGCGAGCGGGATGTCGCCTCGGGAATGGCAACGGACAGTGCGGTGACTTGCTTGCTGAGGTCCTCGACGCGTTGAAGGAGCGTTGCTATGAGGGAGTCGCTGGCTGAGGCGGCTGCAACCTGAGGCCGCGGGGTGACGTCGTACGCCCGGTCCGCCATGCGTGCCACAGTCTCCAGATCCACTTTGTCCTGCACCGTAACGATGGGCTGCAGGTGGGAGGGCAAACGACTATCCATCCGTTTCCTCCGGTCCATAAGGACCGGAGGAAACTTTCCGGGTCCAGTCAGCCGGCGCAAATGGCGAAGGAATTGGGACGGTTTCCGGTCGCCCGTCTCCTCGTGCGATAGCAGCTGCCTGGTGTTATCCTCCTGAGACTCCGAGAGCCTCCCGATGAGCGCCTCTTTCACCTTCTCGTACTTTCCTTCCGCCGGAGGATTTATAATGATGTCATCGACCTCGGCCGCGTACGAGCTATCGAGCGCGCTTACCACGGACCAGAATTTCTTCGCGTCGTCGGTCTCGCCATTGAGGTGGAACTGACCCTCGAGTAAGGCAAACCACAAAGCCGGCCTTTCCGGCCAAAATGGCGAAACTCGGAGCGAGGCGAGATGCGAACCAGCTACACCCGTCGCCATCGTGCGGTACCGCAAGGGATATCACGATGAATCGGCACGCGAACTAGTGGAAACTCCGGGCGAAACACGGCGCGAAATAGCGTTCGGTAGCTAGCGCGCTTCGGGTCGACCACGTGGCCTAGGAACGGCTATATTTCGGGAGAATCACGTCGGGGTCACCAATTTGTGGGCTTAAACGCCCACCGAATAACTGACGCTTCACGGCCGTTTGTTACACACGGTTTTTATCATGGGTCACTGGTTACAGCGGATGAATTCAATATGGCGGCGTCGTCCGGAAAAGTCTCCTCGTTCGCTCTCCTGTCGGTTCGGTCTGAGTCGGTCCCGTTACTCCGCCGTGTGTCAGTTGCGCCTCCGCTTCCGTTGGCGGCAGGGACGCGAAGTGCGGACAAACGCGCAGAGGAATCTGCCATTTTGTCTGCCGCCACACGGGTTAAACGAACAAGTAGTAAACTGGATACGTGACTTTCTGAGTGATTGTAAGCAAAAAGTAGTTCTTGACGGAATTAGCTCTGATATAGTTCAAGTGACATCAGGTGTCCCGCAAGGAAGCGTTATTGGCTCACTCTTGTTCATTATATATATATACGACCTCTGCTGAATAAGCAGTAAAATACGTTTATTTGCCGACGACGCTGTCATATACCGCGAAATTAGTGATCACTCTGACTTTGAAATCCTGTCATCGGACTTGAACAACGTTCATGCGTGGAGCAAAGAGTGAGGACTAGAACTTAATCTGAGCAAATGCACGGCGGTGAATTTCTTTCGTAGGTCGTCCAACTATCCCCATGTTTATGTTGTGGATGGCGTTAGCATAAATGCGACAGATGAAGTGAAATACCTGGGAGTTACGATAACTTCGAACCTATCGTGGGGAACACATATAAGAAATATTTGTGGCAGAGTCCTGAAGAAGCTAGGATTTGTCAAGCGTGTTGTGGGAATATCTTCGGATGAGAAAATTAAGGAGAGGTGCTATTTCGCACTCGTCCGGTCTCACCTTGAATATGCAGCGAGCATATGGGATCCGGCGGAGAAAGACCTAGTCCATGAACTTAATAAAATACAAAGGAAAGCTGCGCGATTCGTCAAAAACTGTTACGGCCGAACAGGAAGCGTTACACAGATTTTGAACGATTTAGGGTGGGAGCCGCTAGAGACTCGGAGGCTACGCGCTAGGCTTAGATTGCTTGAGCAATTGAGAATGAATATCTTTCAGAGCGACACGGAGAACATCATATTAGAACCACATTATATTTCCAGGTCCGACAGAAGCGATAAATTAAGAGAGACATTTTGCCGAACGGATAGGTATGGGAATTCGTTTTTCCGCCGAACAATTAAGGACTTTAATAAATGCAAGGCGGAACTTTGATTTTTTTTTACGGCTGGTGTCCTAACACCCCCCACCACACGCCTTTTGACGCGGCTTGCGCGGTAGTAATTAGATGTAGATGTAGATGAAATTTCCGAATGTTATCGGTGTAAGTCTATCGTGAATGTTAGTCTTGATCGAAATATCAACATCTTCGAGGATGGCCCATCGACGCTCTCGACCACTCGCCTTAAGACTCCGTCGTTTAACTTCAAGCTCTACTACTGGGTCAAATACGACTACAATATTTGTCTCGATGGAGCAACCTCTGCCCAACCAGGTCGGCTTACGGCCTCATTCCAAGGGAAGATTTTACCCTTTTCTAGGTCTTCTGATTGGTTGGCACGGAGCGCGACCCGCACCCAGTCTTTGCCGACCATATTTACTTGTCTCACTTCACTAATTTTGCCTTCTTATAGTAAGTAATGGCTGCAATCCACCGAGCACGGTCTTCTGAACAAGGCGTCAGAATTCTTGTGATTCCAGCCCGATGTCCAATCTTTAAGTCATATTACTGCAGACGCTCTATAATCCACCTGTGGATTTGCCCTTCTGGGTTCTTGAATTACATCAACCATCTCAGCGCACCGTGGACAGTCCGAAGTAAAAACTTTCTTCCGAAAGATACATGTGGAAGTGCTCAACGTATTTCACCACAGCCAGAAATTCTCGCCTGGTTACGCAATAATTTCCTTCAGATTTTGGTTGCACTTTACTGAAGGGACAAGCTATTGCTTTGTTCTGGCCATCCTGTATCTGTGAAAGAACTGCGCCATTTCCCAGATTGTTTGCAACAATGTCAAGCACAAACAAGCGAGTTGGCTTTGGATAGCTCAGAATAGGCGCGGAGACCAGGAATGTCTTCACCTTTTCGAAGGCTGCTTGGCTGTCTTCATTCCACACGTATTCTCGGCCTTCTCCGGTCAGGCGAGCCAATGGTTTGGCTATTTTGGCAAATCCAAGCACGAGACGTCGATCCCGGGATACTTCGGAGTTTGTGCAAGTACTTTGGGACTGGCCAATGTCGCACTGCACGCGTCTTCTCAGGGTCCACTGACCCGCCATCCTTCGAGACAATGTGATCCAAATATTTCACTTTTTCTTGGAAGAGCTGCTATTTCTTAGGGTTCAGTTTCAATATGGCTCCCTTAAACTTTTGGATGACCTCTTCAAGATTCGTGAGATGGTCATCAAATGTCCTCCCGGTCACTATAACCTTGTCCAGGTAAACCAAACACGTTTTCCACGACATTTCTCGTAACACCATCTCCAGCAATCTTTCAAAGGTCTCAGGCGAGTAGCATAATCCAAAGGGCGTAGCTGTAAATTGCCATAGGCCCTTACCATTCGAGAACGCCATCTTCTCGCGACCTTGTGGATTCATTTCAACTTGCCAACATCCACATTTCAAGTTAAGTGTTAAGAACGCTTGGAATCCGGCCGAGGCGTCTAGGGTATCTTCTATCCTGGGCAGAGGATAACTATCCCTACGGACTTGCTGTTCATCTGCCTGTAGTCTACGCAAAAACTGGTCGACCTGTCCTTTTTCTTCATCAAAACTACCGGCGACGTCCAGCGGCTGCTTGACGGTTCGATGACACCTTTTTCGTGCATGTTTTGAATGATTTTCTCCGCCTCTTCACGTTTGCTTAACGGTAGTCATCGTGGGCGTCGACGAATCGGTTGAGAGTCGCTGGTATTTATTTTCTGCTTTAACAGTTTCGTTCTTCTTTGCGGGCACTCATTTGTCGCGAAGATGTCCTGATATTTAATCAGCAGCTTGTCAACCTTGACCTTCTGCCCTGTGATTAACTTAGTATTTCGGAAATTGGAGGGTTTCGGTCAGCTTCGTCAGATCTACGGCATCACCTAGCGATTTCATCGTCTTTGAACTTCCATGGACGATTGACGATGCCGGTGTGCACCACGTCACATGAGTTCCTTTCTTCAAGATCACCGACGCGTTCTTGAGGTTCATTATTCGTATTGGTGTGGAACCTTGGGTGGAAACCGTGGTTCTTCCCACTTTAACCCCATCGACGAACTACTTCGGATATGAGTTCGACAATTCCCGTCACCCTCCGGTCCATGTTGACCAGATGACCCAAGATGACGTCGTCGCTTTTGGGAGAAAGAACCTCATCCGTATCTGCGACGACTTTTACGGCTTCCTCACGTCAATCGTGAAGAAATATTTCTTCATTTGCCTTTTTGAGTTATCTTTGTTTCAGTTCCAGCATCAACTCGAATTTGGACAACATGTCCATTCCCAAGATGACGTCTTCTACGATGTTGGCCACAATCATTCGATGTTTAATCTTGTTGCCCAGTAAC
>CAUJGU010000052.1:0-63983 GCA_963169105.1 Ceriagrion tenellum | reverse complement strand
GGACATTCACCCAAAAACATAAAACGGAACCGGAAATAATGAGACCTAAACCCGGCTTAACAGCGATAAATCGTTAGTAGAAGACTTTGTGAGACCGGATATGAAAGGTAAAAGCATTAATGAATTTTGCACGAAATCTTCACACCATTCAAACTCTTTTACTTCCTAACCGACTGATGGATGAATTAATCTTAAATCGGCCTTAAAACAATTAGAATGCATAATATCGTGATATGACATCATCAGAGACAAAATGGCTGAATCCATTGAATCATGTTCCTTTAAAAGTCCGCTTCAGGTAAACGGAGTGAAATGTTTCAATTTACACGCCAGGCATCAATCTATTACACGATATTGTTGATTTCAAGACGGATAATATTATAAAATATAAGGATTCGTAAGAAATTATGATGGACTCTGGTAACACAAGGCTTTGGTAGTTTACTCTGGATTTACTCTGGTAACACAAGGCTTTGGTAGTTTGTAGATGAATAAATAATGAATGAAAGCACTCTAAGTATTTTGATGTCGGATAAACTTTAAAGATGCAAAATGAATCTGTACTTATTGCCGATATTTTGAGACATTTCGTAAATTCTTATGTGGTTTGTTACATTTTTCATCAAATTTTTTCCCACTCTGCCTCATTATCACTTAAAAACTTAACTTTTTTTAAACAGAATAGGCGGCAACATTACTATGTAACACACAGTGTGCTGCAAATTGTTTTTCTGAAATTTTCCTAAGACTTTAAGACTGCGTGATGGTTATTTTAAAGGATTCCTGCTTTGCTATTAAACGCATAGTATTAGTTCAACGGAGCCAAAAGCGTTACCATGAGTTTTGGAACTTTAGTAAAACTCCTGAAATATTGATACCATTGATTGAATCTCGCATACTATGGAAATATTTACCAAATGATGGAGTAGGAATAGGAAACGTAAACCCTCTTCATAATCGGACGATCGGATTATTGTATATTTTTGGAAAAAGTTTCAGCAGACTTGCATCTTTGGACACATTAATTCAGTGAAATATTTTTTTCTCTTGGTTAAAAGACCCATCAACATAACTTTTGAAAAACTATCGAAACCAAGGGCTTAAGAAACGATTGAGACACGGATTCATCAAAGAAAATAGTGTTTGCATTAGCGAATAATCCAGCCGGTATATTTATGTAGTTTATAATGTTTTAAAACAAAATGTTCCAGCAATATGTCTTTAGAGGGTTTTATTTTAGAAAAAATTTACGGAGGTATTATATTTTACACTTTATCACTAAATTGTATGACAACAGAAGCAATAAAGTTATTGTTGGAATCTCAAATATCTGCATATAATAATGTTGAGGACTTGTCAACCCTCAATTAAATCAAGCCCTTAACTATAAATTGGACAGAAATTTTCAAAAGAAAAGTTTGGCCCTGAGCCTTGGGAGAACAAAATAAACTTACAAATGGGCATTGATATGCACACCCAATTACAAACATTCCCCCATGTACCTTTCAAAGCGTTATCTATCCTCCACAACTTCCGAATGTAAGCGTTAACTTGTAACGCCATGAAAAAAATTTCTTTAAGAATTCATGCATTTTATTTACACATATTTGAAAGCAATGTACCAAACCAGACGTCACCAAACGAGTACACGACACCAACTTAAAATTGTCTTGGTATATTGTAGATTATAAATCATTTTGAAAATCGGTTGATTAAATAAAAATCTAACAAACATTCTAATTTTCGACAAATATGCTAACAGCTTGGCACAAGGAAAAGTTCATTGACTCCGGCCAATATTAGTCAAAAGTGAATATTTTAAAAGTCAGAACAATTAAAATTTTGTATACAGCTATGATACTACAAATTGATGACAAAACATTAAAAGAGACTTTAGGTAATGAGATAAGTAGATAGCCATAGGTGCTTACCTGCAAAAAATCATTGCGATCCAAAAGTTATTTTAGCAAGCAAAAAATAGATATATTTCCATCTCAATTTTAAATATTTAATCAAAAAAATTCCTCATAATATTGAATAAAACCTTACCTTCCACAGGCGGTAAAATTGATTGAATTTAGAGTTTTTCAAAGATATTTATACAGGTTTTAAGTGACTTCAAAGCATTAATTTTCCTGTCGGAAGTGCAACTATATAAAAGAAACATTGTCGTTTATTATATATGGATATCCCAAGTTACGCAGCCATTGGTAATGGATTGTATTAATGAGAGATTTACTAAATACGGGCTTTGGAACCCAAGATCGGGCAGGAGGAGAAAAAGGGCTTCTTCGTTGGATAGCAAACGATATCCCATCAAGCTAAAGTCCAAGGAATATATGAAAATAGGAACGTGAAATGTGATAAAATTACTTAAGATGAGTTGACTGGAAAAAATGAAGAGAGTAATGAACGACAATGCGTTAGATATACTAGGTTTAAGTAAGAATAGATGGTCAGGAAATGGAGAAATTAACAGTGATGGCTTCAAAGTGATAGACAGTGGGGGTGAGAAGAGTGGAAACACTGGGGTGGTAATAATTGTGAATTCAAAATGGAGAAACCAAGTAACCAGCTTATATTTCATAAATGATATACCATTGATGGTTAAAATAAGAAGCACCAAAGGAGAAAAAATATAAATTGTATGATGTTTAATGGGAATAAACAAATATTTAAGAAGAGTTTTCTCAGGCAATAAAAATCTTGAGAATTCCAAACTGACACAGTGATACATTTTTAATTGCCCTACGCAAATACTGTGTCGCGAGTAATTTAACAGAGGAAACAATCTCGCAAATTATTCGTTACTCGAACAGGCATCACTCAATGAAACGCTGATTCCTTTAACCAGACCGCGGCAGAAAAGACCCATCATCGAAAGAAATTGAATTAATGTCCGAAAATTAAAAAAAAACAATGTTCTATACCTAATTTAAAGTGAGAAATTGTACATAAATACAATAATATTGATTGAATTTCCTTCAAAACTGCTGCTTAGGATTTAGCAAAACGTAATGAGGGCGACGAATTTAAATACGATGCGTTAAATTGTATACCCTACAGTATGAAGTGTAGAGTTATGAGTGTAGTTTCTTCACAACTCAAAGTATTCAAAGTGAATGAGGACGCCATAGTAGCTGAACTAATAAATGGACTTTGCGTGAAATGGATAGAACCAGTTTTTAACCCCAGTCGAAGCGCATGCCTTTATGTAGGTTGAATTAAGCACTTAACGTAATTTTATTTCTAACCAATATTTATGTCCATCTATATCACAAGTTATCTTTCTCTGACCGGTCCCATAGGTAGTCGTACTGACAACTGATCAGAATTGAGAAAAAAACATTAAAAGTTATTATGTCTTGGGCTGTTTAAAGGGCTCGTGAGTGATAGCTATATCTGGACGAATTGGACGAAAAAAAGAGAAAAATAATATTTAAAAAATTGATGATTAATCGTTTTTTTTTGTTTCAGTTGAATGATTTGGGTTCACAGCATTGATTATAGCTATATCTGGACAAATTGCGCTACACGTAAAAAAAGGACTTTTTTCAAACACTGCAATTTTTTTTTATATCGGGAAAAGCCAAAAAGTTGCGATAAACAACATGTTTTGCAATATAAATAAAGTGAGAAATGCAAATTGTGTGCTTTTCGACTCACTTTGGCTTAATTTTGACTTGAAATGACCTCTGTCACATTGACATAAAAATGATTCCTATCGATTTTTTAAAAATTGTTAGTCTTTTGTTTTTGTATTGGTGTAATGCCTGGGAAAGGTAGAAGGGGTTTGTGGGAAAGCAACAGCTGGAAATAGTGAAGTTAGTTGATATTTACATTTGGAAAATTTGAAATACCAGCATTTCGTTAGGCGCCATAGTTCATATTTGAGCTACGTGTTAATATTGTGCAACATTTTAAATGCCATTAATTGCGCTCTAAGTTGCTTTTGAACTGCAAATAGGCATTAAATTATAAGGGTTAAGTGATATGTGTGATCAGATTGCTTGATAGCAGCAAAATAACATGGTATTCTGGAATTCGAACTGCCGACATCATGGCGAGGTCAATGTAACATCCCAGTGACGCCATAAACGTAACTCCATATTTTTTTCATGAGGAATTGTCAGAATGGTGAGAAATCATCTGTTTCTTTGCTATTATTGACCAATTATGAATTTCTGACTGTAAATTTTCAAAGGTCAAATTTTTGGTCAATCTTAGTCAATTAGAGTCTACAACAAACTCATGAACGAAGACTGGCCTTTTGCACATCATATTGGTATCAAAATGAAGTCATCAAGACTTCCCATCTTCCTTGGGTATGGCCCAGCCTAAAAAAATTCGTTACGATTATTTTTATCTCCTACAAATAATGAGGTGCATAACGTTATGGAGAGGGCGAAAAAAAAGATAAAAAAAAAGAAATTGATGATAAATCGTTCTTTTGTTTCAGTTGAATGATTTGGGTTCACAGCATTGATTCTAGCTATAACTTGACTAATGGCGCTACACTTGAAGAATGAGTTTTCTTAAACAGTGCAATTTACTTGTCGGGAAATGCCAAGGAGTTTCAATAAACAACGTGTTTCGCAATATAAATAAAGTGAGAAATGCAAATATGGAAACATCTTTCGCCTTAAACGAGAGTGATTGTAATGATGTATATTATTTTATTCTTCACTGCAAACTTTTATTGCAAGAGAAGTGATAAAAATATTGTTTCAATTTAAAATATGTAGAGTAACGATTGATAGGTAAATAGTAGTAAATACTCTTCAGAGTCAAACCATTGTCGAGTCAGTTGAGCCATTTCTTCATACGCTTTATGGCAGTCGACAAATGCTATTTACTTGGATTTATCACTTAAGGTTTATTTGTTTATATTTAGTCCATGGTTACGCTATATCATTCATAAATTTATTATAAAAAGAGAAAGTCCTTGCTGTTGAGGGAAACTACGAAGTAGTTGCATTTTGCTTAAAATGTTGCTAGTGTGTTTCGTAATGAACAGTTATTAAGCCGGTAGATAAACGGAAATATTTAAAATGCTAGGAACTGTATTCGTCTTTAGTACTGCCTCGTTTTTTATGATTTATCAATCTGATTAGATCATAGGTCAAGTCAATATTCCCTGTAATAAGGAATCATTCAGCACTTAGCCTTTATAGTTGTGCACTGAGACAAGATTTCCCATTAATTTATTCAGAGGTTCATTGTGAAATATGAGCATTGACAATTACACGTCAAAATAATGAATGCTAATACATCTGTTAACAAACGATGGGGTTTTGCGTCATAAAGGTTTATGAAATGGATCCACTGTTTAAAATATAAGTCTAATCATACATCATTTTAATATGCTGGCTACGTAAGATTTACTTTCAACTAGAAAAAGAAAATTAATTAAAGAAAAGTAACTGCACTACTTTTTATGTGTCTCACGATATTTTAATGAGATTCAGCAGTTAGAAAAAGTGTTGCAGTTTCATGTCATCTGCATTGCTGATTGTACTTAATTTTATGTATTACACCCTCGTAATCTTATTGTGACAAGTTTTTTTCGGAATGCGTCCTATTTTTTATAATGCGGTACACTATGCAAAATTATATCGTATCCTCGAGCAAAATTGAAACCTTAGACACATGTCTGCTTTTTGTCCTGCCAAGTGAAAAGAATTCAAGTATAAGCCTAAGGAAAATGAAACAAACTTGTGCATGGGCTTTGATATGCAAATTCAACTACAACATTCCACCATTTAACTATCAAGGCGTCGTATTTCCTATCCTCCTCGGTTCTGGCATGTTGTACTCAATACACAGATGTTTGAATTTTTTCCCACTCAGCAACCCAAAGTTTTGGCTTGCTGATTGCTTTGACTTGCTGATTAGTGCATTAAAAAGCTTTACTGGCAGAGATATTAAATCTGAAAACGTGGCTTACAACGCAAAACGTAAGTATGAAGAATTTTCCAAAAATATTGCCGGATATTTCTCGGGACTAGGAGGCTTTACTTATTCCTCATGTAAGCGTTTTATTATAACCGAATGACTAAACTTTCATTACGTAAGCATACATTCAATTCATATGTATCTGAAAGCATGGTATCGAACCAGTTGTCGTCAAAATGAGTGCACTTCACCACTTTATAGTAGACATGATATTTTAAAGGTTAAAATGCTTTATATAATTGGTCTATTTGGCAAGTTACCAATAAACCTACCAATGCTCGAATAATATTCTAGTCTTGGACGAAGGACAGTCCATTGACCACGGCTCATATTATTTCAAAGTCAGTCTTTAAAAATTTAATACGATTTTCCCTTCATGTATTTTATTATATAAAGTTTAGTAAACATTTAAAAGAAAACAATAAAAAGACTTGATTAAATGCAATAAGAAGATATAAACAAGTGCTTATTTGTAAAAATAATATTGCGGTCCAACTCTTATTTTAGCAGTCGATAAATATAATATGATTTTTTCTATGACAGTTTCAAGTCATTAAGTAGGAAAAAATTATACAAAAAGATAACTTTATTTAAATATTTGAAGCAATTTTTTTTAAGTATTGGGTCACAAAGTTCTCCCGAAAGATATATGCTTTGCTTTTTAAAAAATTGGATCACAAGCATCTACTCAAATAATGGATCACCAAAAGAGGAAAAAATATTAATTTTATGTTTCATGGGAATGAACAAATGTTTAAGAAGACTTTATTCAGGCAATAAAAGATCTTGAGAATACCAAGACTAGATACAGTGTTACATTTTGAATTGCCCGATGTAAATACTGTGTCGCGAGGAAGGTAGCAGAGGAAAAAATCTTATCAATTGTTCGTAACTCGAACGTGAATCACTCAATGAAACACTGATTTCTTAAACCAGACAGTGGCAGAAAAGACTCAACATCGAAAGAATTTCAATTGATGAACGAAAAATTAAAAACAATGACTTTTCAGAAATTTTAAGTGAGAAAACGTACACAAATGCAATGAAATTGATTGAATGTCCTTCAAAACTGCTCCGTAGGATTTAGCTCCGTAGGAGTGAAATGGATGGAAACGGTTTTAAACCCCAGTTGAAGCGCATGCTTTTATGTAGGTTGAATTAAGCACTTAACGCAATGTTATTTCTAACCAATATTTATGTTCAACATTATCACAAGTTATATTGCAGAAAAATTGAAACCTTAGACACATGTCTGCTTTTTGTCCTGCCAAGTGAAAAGAATTCAAATATAAGCCTAAGGAAAATGAAACAAACTTGTGCATGGGCTTTGATATGCAAATCTACCTACAACATTCCCCCATTTAACTTTCAAGGCGTCATATTTCCTATCCCCCTCGGTTCAGGCGTATTGTATGCAATACACAGACGTTTGAGTTTTATTTCGCTGAGCAAACCAAAATATTGGCAATGTTATTTGCTGATTAGTGCATTAAGAAGCTTGAGATGCAGAGAAATTAACTCTGCTAACGTGGCTTACGACGCAAAACGTATGTATGAAAAATTTTCCAAAAATGAGGACAGATATGTCCCGGGACTGAGGAGGCTATACTTATTCCTCATGTAAGCATTTTATTATAATCGAATGGCTAAACTTTCATTACGTAAGCTTATATTAAATTCACATATATTTACGAGCATGATATCGAACCAACTGTCGTCAAAATGATTACGAAGCACCACTTTATAGTAAACATGATATTTTTAAGACTAAAATTCTTAAAAAATTGGTCTTTTTGACGGATAACCAATAAACCTACCAATGTTCGAATAACATTATAGTCTTAAACGGAAGACAGTCCACGATTATTGTTATTTTAAAGTTAATCTTTAAATATTTAACACAATTTTCACTTTTTTTTCATAATATGAATGGTAGTTAACACATAAGAAAAACAATACAAAAACTTGTATAATTTGCAATTAGAAGATATGATCACAAGCTTATATGTAAAATTAATATTGCGGTCCAAGTCTTATTTAAGCAGACGATAAATATAATAGGATTTATTTCTTTGACTGAGTCAAATAATGTAGTAGGAAAAGTTTTTACAAAAAATTAAATTTATTTTACTCATCTAAACATTGCATTCAAATTTTAAATTTCTCCCGGAAATTTGCGTTGAATTTTAAAAAAATTGATAGAAAGCATTTATTCAATACATGGATCACCAAAGGAGAAAAAATATTAATTTTTTGATGTTTCATGGCAATGAAAAAATATTTTAGAAGAGTTTTCTCAGGCAATAAAAATATTGAGAACACCAAACTGACCCAGTGTTACGTTTTAAATTGACCCACGCAAATAATGTGTGGCGAGGAAAGTAACAGAGATAACAATATTGTAAATTATTCGTTACTGGAACGTGAGTCCCTCAAAGAAACGCTGATTGCTTAAAACAGTCCATGGCAGAAAAGACTAAATATCGTGAGAAATTGAATTATTGTCCTAAAAATTAATAACAACGTCCTATTACTAATTTAAGGTGATAAAACGTACATAAATACATTAACATTGATTAAATGTTCTTCAAAACTGCTCATTAGGATTTAGCGAAACGTGTTCAGTGCGACGCATTGAGATACGATGCGTCAAATTGTATATCCTACGGTATTAAAGGTAGTATTGTGAGTGTAGTTTCTTCACAACTCAAAGTATTCTAAGTGAATGAGGACGCCATAGTAGTTGAACTAATAAATGGATTTTGCGTGAAATAGATAGAACCGGTTTTTAACCCCATTCGAAGCGCATGCCTTAATATAGGTTGAATTTAGCCCGTCACGCGATGTTATTTCTAACAACTATTTATGTTCAATTTTATCACAAGTTGTCTTAATCTGACCGGCCTCAGAGGTAGTCGTATCGACAAGTAATGGGAATTGCTACAAAAACATTAAAAATAATTGTGTCTTGAGCTGTTTTAGGGAGATGTTCTTCCATTCAATGACAAAGTATTGATGACATGGAAAAATTCCCCTGATTCTTCGCATGTTATATCTGCCACGGGTAAAGGATTTAACTTACTCATCAGTGAGAGGACATCACAGTGAAATTATGGGCCAGTGAAAAAACAATCTTCATTCTTTCAGAAAACTGTAGGGTAAATGGCAAAATACCCTTCTTTCGCCCTACAAAAATATAATCTAACGACTTTACAAACCGGTCAGAATCCATTAAATGCACATAGCCAGAGAGCACGCTTTGATGAATGATAATATTTGATATTTTGCAATTGTTTGTTAAAAAAATCCTTTCATATACAATATCAAAGTTAAAAAATATTCTATTTAAACACAATAACAATGGACGACTTTAGGCGTTGTTGTTGACAGTGTTAACAATACGATATAATATTTATATCTGCGTAACTGCATTTATTTGTTTCAGAGATGAATATCTTAATCATGTATGACCTGGCAAGAATTTGCTAAAGTTTTTTCGATGAAATTTTAAATTCATCGCAAGACGTATTTGTGTAAATTACGTATTCATATTAACTCATATCAAACTTAAACCCAATAATATTGAAAGAATTTGCTTTTCTTTGGACAATCAATTTATATTTTCGCAAATTGGAAATGACAATAAAAATGGACTCAAAAAACAAATGTGAACACGTCATGCAATAAAAAATGCGCAAACAGATTTAACCAATTGATCTTTATAATTCTCATGGGTTTGCTTATATTTATGCAATTTTAACTCATGTATAATGTAAGTGAAAAAGATGGAAGAAAACTTTGAGGAGTTATTTGCTTATCCACTGAAATTATGGAACTTTAAATAAAGTATATTGTATTGGAGCAATAAATCATAACGTTGGAAGTATAATTTAGGTAAAATAAATCAATCCAAAGGACACTTTAGAGACCAAATCTAGCCTACTATGGAGGCAGATACAATCATCAATGAAAGAAATGAGTCCGGCGTATCGTGTGAATATTCCAAAATACTCAAAACTTTATAAAGAATTGAGAAAATTGTGTAACTGCCGATGACATGAAAATGTTAAATGGCTAAAAACATCGAGTCATGCGACGTACAGTTTTTGTAAAATGTGAATTCTGAATTTTTATTTCGAAATTACTTTAAAACCTTGTCAATGCAAAATAACTTTTTCCTCATAATTGCAAAATTTATCACTAAGAACACGTTTTAACCATGTATTTCCATTGGTTTATGAAACTTTTATCACTGCAAAACATTATTGAAAGAGAAACTTAAACTTGCTTACTGCTTTATATGTAAAATTGGCATAAAAATTGTTGCAAATCAGTATTGGTTACGATTTCATGAAATGAGGAAATAAATTCTGGCTAGAATAGACTACTATTTGCGGAAGAAGACTAACATGTTACAGAGGCCGAGGCACGAACATTTACAAGAGAAATGAGAGTGGCCTACCTTGTGAATATCGCCTTGTCCTTCAAAAGCGTCCTTTTCCTGAGAACTTCGTTAGCAGTTAAAACCGGAGAAAGGAGTAGACCTTGAAATCACCGGTTCCTTTCCTTTCACTGTTGTAAGGTTGAAGATTCCTCCTCGTTCGTTTAGGGCCAAAGAAAATATCTCAAAGTCGCCAAACGTTGTAAACTGAAAGAAAGGATAGCATATTATGTTTCATGTCAATATATCATTGGAATGAAATTGAAACAAATCTCAGGAAAAATCTGACATTCGTATGAAATTGTGATATGTAAATGTGTTTTGTTCAAACAACAAGTTCTTTGAGACTCAAATTCACCAAATATTCGTATTGTTCTATATATTACAATTCTAATGCAATTCGAGTCTACTGAAGAGCATTTCTCCCAAGCACTACATTACTGAGTGTAAACTTTTGATTTTACAACAAATAAAAGCTAAAGAAAATAAAACGGTTCATACCGTGTGAGTAGAGATTGTCCTCCTTTGCTGGCGTTGACTTCTTGAGAGCGAAGTACGGAGTCGTCGTCTGAGATGATCTGCTGCAGCAATGGCTGAGTGGTCAGAGTTTTCCCTCCTGTCCTGTCCTTCCTTGGTGTTCGAGTCGAGTCGATGATTTGAATGTCTGGCTTCTGGAGCGCCGCCTTTTTATGTTAGCCGATGGGCAGATTACAGAGCAGGAGAAGGGGGACCTTACTTTTCCTTCTATAGCGTTTGACCAATAAAATACCTACCTTTATTTCCTTGCATAGCCCTTGGCCAATGGAATACCTTCGTTCTGGTCGCAGTGGAGTGAGCGGGGCAGGTGAGCTGCGCATTCGAGAAGTTTCTAGAATTATATAAGGAACAGCGAGTTATCGGAAGATGACGCAACCCGTTCATGACTTTCCTCATCCGATTTCCTCAACTCACCCTCTTCCAGGCCCGGCGACCGGCCGGCAGTGGAGTGAGCGGGGAAGGTGAGCTGCGCATTCGAGAAGCTTCTAGAATTATATAAGGAACAGCGAGCTAAAGGAAGATGACGCAACCCGTTCATGACTTTCCTTATCCGATTTCCTCAACTCACCCTCTTCCAGGCCCGGCGACCGGCCGGCAGTGGAGTGAGCGGGGAAGGTGAGCTGCGCATTCGAGAAGCTTCTAGAATTATATAAGGAACAGCGAGCTAAAGGAAGATGACGCAACCCGTTCATGACTTTCCTCATCCCATTTTCCTCAACTCACCCTCTTCCCCGCTCGGCGACCGGCCGTATTTCCTTATCAGCGACGGCCAGCCAATGCGCCACCGACAGTTATCTCGCGCGAAAAACTTCCTTATGTGGATAGAAAGAGTAAGGAAAAGCTTTGGAATTTAAAGGCTGGCCTAAAATAATGCGTACGTAAGGCGTTCTTGAATAGGTGCGAAATTATTAATTGGTCTTTATCTCAGCAAATACGTATCTGTTTAGGTTCTCATTTAGTATATACTAGGATTAATTGGTTCGACCCAGTATTAGAGCAGTCTCTCCATCTACTCGGAGATCGGTCAACAATATGTTAATTAATGCTATGTACAGTCATTTATCTCCCAACGGATATTGTCCATTCGGCGGTTTGATACGCACATTGAGACCAAAGTTGTGCCTAATCTTTCTTTAATTACGCTTCACGTGATGTAGTTTTTAACTGTTCTGTGAAATACTTGCAAGGAGTAACACATGAAGAGAGGGAATTTTATCGTCCGAAAACCCTTAATATGCAAAAAATTAATATTCCAATCACGCGGCATCAATTAACCCTCACGCGGCTTGGAAACGAGATAACTTGACGCATCCCATCTGTGTATGAGAACCGCGTTATTTTACTTCTGTCACACGTCATCTGACATTTAATCAATAACCTCACTCACCATCAATGCGGAAATTCCACCTGTCAATGCAACCTAGTACGTAAACATCTTTTAGGTTGCATTATGCATCATTCTGATACGACTTTCACACCACACGTCCGGTTAATTACTAAGCAACCCAACCACAGCACATTCTTGCTGTAACCCGTTGCCATGGAGAAAGATGTGCGATGATGAAACTTTGCAGCGTGATGTCGGCATTGAAGCACACTTGATGCATTGCATGCACATATTCTCATATTTGATCCGTTGACTCTCTGAGTCTTTCGGAATTTTTTGTATTTTTTCTAATAGTTCTATAACCGAAATAATTAACAAATTGGTCATGTACAGTGCCTACCTCCAAACCCGCTAAAAAAACCTAGAGACCCTTTTTGAATATCCTAGGGTACTTAAGGTTCACGGTATAGACCACGGTCAGGACGCCCTCTAAACCCCCAAAAGATCGAGGGGCAGTGTTAGATATTAGTTCTATTGTCAAAATTTTGACAGCTTAAATAGTTTCGGCTAGGGGGGGCTTAAACTTCAGCCATAGTATTAGGACCGCATAAGAAAGGAGAAGGTGGCGTTGTAGGAAAATCTTTAATAACACCACTGTTTGAATAGATATGAACATAGTTTAAATTGATAAGTTGCTTAGTTATTTAATACCCATCGAATGCAGACATCAAATTTTATCACACCCTTATGAGTTTAATGTCAGGGTACTTGTACCCTTATTTGAAGAGTTAGCGTTTTGGCGTTAGTTACAAAAGGGTTGTTTTATCGAAGTTATACACGAATCAATGATTAGTTTCTACGAATTTACTCCACAAGCCCCTCAAAAGTGAACCCCCAAATTAGATTTGAACTAGAATATTCTTCAGTCTAGTGATCCAAATTAATTATTTTAATAACACCACTGTTTGAATAGATAGGAACATTTTGCATTTGTTTAAATTGCAACGTTCCGTAGTTATTTAATAGGCATCTGATGCAGGAATCATATTGTAGATGATACGTGAGGTTTCAGGGCCAGGTTATCTAATTACCCTTAATTTTGATGATACTGGTTTGGAAGTTAATACCGAAATTATTAATATTTGTCTCTTACACAATAATATATAACAATTACCACTACATTCATAGCCTAACACCTCGAAATAAATATGAAAAATTAATTCCACACCTCAAAAATTTCGTCTCGTTAGGAAGATGTCCCAAATGTGCTAATAACTCCACTGTTTGAATAAATAGGGATCTCCGCCGCAAATGATGCAACCCAAGCAACTGGTCATAATGCTTGGACATGTTCTAACACGTTCATGGCTGAGGGATATAAAAGAACAAAAGAGTATATCTTTTAATTATATGTGCAACAACTGCAGTATGGGGGCAGGTTTTGTCTCCTATTATACCCAGACCTTATATCGGGAGAGAGAACGAGGTACACCAGTCAGTCTTTGCCATATTGCTTTTAGCAGAACATCGATGGTAATTATTAGCAGAACATCGATGGTACTTATTAATGAAGAAAATGTTTGGCTATCAAATCAAACAGAAACACATAACGATGAGAAATATTCATCCCTCCACATAATTTAAATGAACCTTATTCGATAAATTATTCAGTTTTCTTCAGTAAGCCTTATGAATACTAATTAGATTATCCTAGAATAAAATTGGAGGAACATGAGCATCTTCGCACTATTAATTGAGACATGACCTCAAATAGGAGCTTAATATTTTTCATATAGGATGACACACTGTGAGTAATATATCGTCCCTCGTGGAAAGCTGAGTACATCTTACGTTCAGAACAACAATATTAACCTTCCAGGAGACTGTTAACATTTCAAAAAGACGGATAACGTTTTACGGAAATATAAAATAAGTCTTTATTATTTAAATGAATCATAATTTTATGAGAAATCCACATAATTCGATGTTTTTTTGGGTAAATTTCCTTGTCTACTTGTGCATTTTCCGGCCAACAATTGAACTGACAAGAATTAATAAATCATTTCGAAAGTGTATTGGTGAGACACAAGTAAAAAAGCATGATTAAATTACACATGTAACTTATTTAGAGATCAATTATAATATTCTATGTGGTTTGTTAACCACACTATGCGTACAATATCGCGCTTCTTAGCAAAAGTTAATATGTCAGAGAACTGTACAAAAATGTTAGTCTCAATGATTCTATTCGCGGTATAAGAAAAGAGAGTAAACGGCTCTAAAATATAATTAAAAATGATTCTGATGAGTAATACACATCCCTCGATACTTTCTAAAAATGAACTTTCTTCGCCTGCTAGCACGTTTTCTGATAATTGAGTGAACTCTGAAGAATTAATAAGATATTTTCAAGAGTAGTGAAGGGATGTATGCTTCTTGTAGTAAATAATAGATACCAAAATCTCAGTTTAGAGCTTCATACAGATTATTGTGTGGAACTTAAAAACCACACTCAGCGTAAATTATCGCAAACACTTGGTATAATAATATAAATATGAAGTAGAGTGCCTCGAAATATTCTGTAGGATGAAATAGGAATGGAGGTTAAAACGCAAGTTAGCGATTATTAAACATTCAATGTCCCAATTATAAGCTATAATTGGGTTGATTCGTCGCAAAAACCAAAGACTGTGATTTATCGTCTCTTGATGGTCAACTGCGTGGTCCACGCTTCACCCAAAATAATGGTCAGCTCCCAAAAGCCCACCTCTTGGGAGAACGAAGCGGCAGAACGGCTTGAACGCATGAAAGCCCAGATCACTCTGGCGAGACGGCTGCTTTCTAGGATTCAGTGTGTGATGGAATACTTTACATCTGGGCAGGGTTTCTCATCCCAAGTCCGACACATAGCACGAAGCCTCAGACTCCACTATAGGAAGAGACACTTGTTCGATCCTAAGAACTACCGCCATATTACCTGACACAACACCGTGTATAAAGAGTTTATCTCCATATTTGTTGTCCTCATCATGCATCTGGTCTAGCCGGTTTGGGACTGGTTGATCGAGCATAGGAGTTTATTGCGGGAATTTGCTGAATGTAAGTACAACCTGCTCATGGATAGATATAGAATATTAGTAGGTGCCAAAAACACTTGAGAGTTGAAATGGAATCATGATAGCGCGAAAAAGGTGCTAATTGTCACCATGATCACCAACAAAAAGTTTTGAAATCGGACCATATCATTCGGTCGCCCATTTCGTTCCAACTTTCAAAAAAACGTAAAAAAATAATATTTTATTTTTATTTTTTAAAATGAAGAGATTTTTTTATGTTGCGTATAAAAATCGGTACTTGGCCTCTTCTTAAGATCTTATGTCTTTAAAAAATATATTTTTTCCCTTCCGTGCTTCTTTAATGGGGAGGCGAAATCGCTTATCTGGTTCAAATTATCCAAACGTCGATAAATACTTGATTTTTTCGGAATTTTCTCTTTATGAGTTACAGTGATCGAATTAAGTTCAAAATCGAGTTGTGGCCTATTTTTAAGGTCTTTTGTCTCTTTTTGAAAAAGATATAATTCCCATCCTTTCCTTCTTCCATGGGAAAAAGAAGGGGCATATACAAAAAAGAGTAACCTTATGGTCGTTTGTTTCCTCGTGTGAAGTGTGGCAGCTCTTATCATTCAATAATAAACATAATTTTAATATTAAAAGTACAAAAAAAGTACCAAAAAATTACAAAAAATAACAAAATTGCTACTTGCGACAAATAATAATAATAATTATAATTGACATTATTGGCAATGATAACAGAAAAAAATACATGTAAAAAAGTTAGAATGTGTTTTTTTAATTTTTAATACGATTTTATTTTCAAATCTTTACCCTGTTAAGCCAAAGGCTTGTCAGCAGGTGCCATCGTTATGGTGATCGGATATTTCAAATATGTGTTTTAATGTTACAAAGAGACATAGTTATTCATTTTCCAACCAATCCTTTATCCTTATTATTACTTCTCTTTTTGTACTTAATGTTCTTAACTCTTCTGGTATTTTATTAAAAAGTTTAGGCACAATTACCGCAAAGGTATCATTACCCGATGTAGTATTTTTCAGTGGTACCATGTACTTTCAACAAGTGCTTAACCTTTCAGAGTTCGGTGTGGGACGGATGTTTTTATATGTATTGCAAAAATAATTATCTTGAATGATAATGAATCTGTATAATTTATCTAGTCTTAATACACGTAAATATTTATACATATCTTCCTAGCTTATATCTTTTTTATCTATTTTTCCATAAAGGGCTTTAATAAACTTTTTTTGCTTTTTTATTAATAATCTATAGTATAAACTATTTGCATTACCCCATATTGTAAGACCATACCTTAGTAAACTCTCGACTAATCCACGATATATTAATTTTAGTACAGAAAAGGGTAGTAGACTTTTGAGGTAATATTTTTGTTATGCAATCCTTCTTAATCTTGAATTTACTGCAATTATATGGTTGTTAAATCTAAAGGAATCATCAATTATTACACCCAGATACTCATAAGTTGTAACTTGCTCTATTATGGGACATTTACAATTCATTAAGTTTACATGTAGGCATTTATGTGTATGTTTAGCAATCTTTAGTATTTTTTTCCCAGAGCTCTTTAGAAAAACATGCATAACCTTATATTTCTTTTCATTGACAACTAAGTTATTGTCATGTGTCCAGTATAAAAAGTTTTTAAAATCCTTTTCCAGGTTCATTTTTGCTTCCTCAAAATTCATATGGTTATAGATCAGCAATGCATCGCCTGCATATAATAACAAGGTATAATGTTTAATGACATTAAATATATCATTAACATAAATTAAGAATAGCAATAGTCCCAGGATTGAACCTTGGGGAACATATGTGCTAATAAAGGCCGGTTCACTAACATAATTATGTCTAATTTTTATTCTAATACTCCTTTATTTTAAGTAGCTAGAAAACCATTCATAAACTGTTCCTCTAATTCCCATGTTATATAACTTTCTCAGTAGAATCTTATGATCGACGGTATCAAGTGCTTTCCTTAAGTCAATAAACAATAAAACCACCGACATTCTCCTTTCCAATGCATTTTTTACAGTTTCAGAGAGTTTTTCAAGTGCTAATTTAGTACCTTTAATTTGTTTAAAGCCATGCTGATACTTTGATATCAATCATTTTTTCCATGAATTTTAGCAAAGTATTTGCAATATATTTTTCCATAACCTTATGCATAGAGGGCATTATAGACATAGGTCTGTAGTTATTTGGATCCCTGTGTATACCATCTTTATAAATCGGACTTACAATAGCAGTTCTCATTTTTCAGGTACTTTACCCCTCCCTAAGGTCAAATTGATTAATTTTGTCAGGATATCATGTAATATTTCATGATTATTTATATCGGTCATTCTGGTACCGTCTACGCCTGGACTTTTGTTTTTTATGGAAGTTAATAATTGTTTCACTTGACTCGTTATCTCAGGTACATACATAGTACTTTGCATAACACTATCAGGGGTACATAGAATTTTTTTGTGCAATTTACTTTGATTTTTTCAACCTAATCGGTAAACTGTTTAAGGAATATTTTTCCTAGTTCATCATCAGATATTCCTTTCAAACCCTTCAAATTTCTATCAGCACTTATGGTACTTTTCCTACCAGTGATTTCATTTACAATGGACCATATTTTTCTTGGGTCATTTGCGATAGCTGACACCCTGTTCATATAAAAATTCCATTTTTGATTCCTTATTGCTGTCACTACTTTATTTCTTTGACTTTGATGATTACTTTTATGGTGGGGATTAGATGGATCCTTCTTCAGTTTTCTAAACAATGAACCCCTAATTTATATTTTTTCTAATAATTCCTCTGTCACCCATTCTTTTTTCTTTTTCGCTGTCTTTGAAACATATTTAATGACAGTAGCTTTATCATATATATTTTGCATATTCTAATACAAATTGTCATATAACCTATCAGGCTCATTACAATCGAAAACTTTACACCAATTATTATTTTTCATAAGGGTGTTCATTTTAATTTTACTAATATATCTAATATGGCTGTTGTTTTCAGGTCTATCCTCTAGCATTTTATGGTTATAGCATGAGAATCCAGCGGAAATGATATAATGATCAGATATTTTTGTTTACAATCCAGTTCATAAAACTAAGGTTAATGCTATTTACAAACAGGTTTTGATATATTAGAAACAACGTTCCTTTATATGTGCAGATGTTAAATATCGTATTCAGAGCTATCATCGTGGTACTTATTGCAGGGGTTATCCGATGAAGGTGAATGAAAAGTGTAGCAACTATTCCGAAGATTGACATGTTTTTTACATTTACCATCTTATAATTTCTTTTTTATATCTCGTTTGTCAGCTCGTGGCCCGTGCGCAGAAACCCTTTCTTGACGAGTCTATTTTCGCAAACGGCGCTCGCTGAGGGATTTGGGAGAAAGTGACCATTCGCCCTCGCATTCGAAGGCTTGCCTTCCCCTACAAGTTTCCTCCCCCCAAGAGAACCCTCTCCTCCACTCGTCAACGTTCCGCGCATTTATGGGCCACGAGCTTTCAAACGAACTATACTAACTTTATATTAAGATGGAGATTCAAATAGCTACTCTCTGTGAAAAAGTTTTTATTAATAAGCAGAGAGAGGTTAGCCGCGAAATAAAATATTCTTTTCGCCCTTAGTATTTAATAACTTCACCTCGATTCTCTATCACGCATTAAAGTCTTTTCTCCATGGACCCAATTAACTTCTGGAAAATCAAGGGTAGTCGCGTAAACGAGTCCCATACTTTCCACACATGAGATCCAGGAGATCTGCTGTCCTCTCGATCTCATTTTCACACCAATGAACAATGAGGCCCCAGATTTTTTCGATTGGGTTTAGATCGGGCGAATTTGATGGCCAAGATAGCACATCGATGTGGCGTTGCCCCTCAAAAAACCTCTTATTTTCTGCTTTTCTGTGAACAGTGCAGTTGTCCTGAACAAACACTACTTACTTACCCGCTGGCACGATCTCGGATTTGTATGGTAGTAAACTATTTCAATAAATTATTTCTTAAAATTTTAACACCATTTCTTAAAATGTAACACTTTTAGCGGAACAAAAGATTCTTGTCGCCCTTCTATCATTCTAGGGAAAAATTAGCAAAAATAATAAGTCTTTCTGCGATGAGTTTGGCGTTTTATGGGGAATAAGCTCTTTTCCTGGAAAATTAGCCCATCTGGAAGCTGATCCATGGTGGTGTAGTGGTCTACGCAATTGACTTACGAGAAATGGTTAGTGTTTTGGATCCCGTTATAGACAGTTTTTTTTCGTGAGGCAATTTATCCGTGTACTGAAAATCAAGTGAGCCCTTCTTTTGGTCCTACGTTTCATCTCTTAATTGTAATACTTTATCCAAGACTTTTGAATCGTTAACAACAATTCTTTATGCCTTAATTATGATATAAGTTCGATCCACTGCCGGAGTTCTATTATGCTTTTAACTCTCTTTTTAAATTCCTGCCTGACCATGTTACAAAATTTGACATTTCCCGGTATCACCTGACACTTACCATGTGTATACTGGCACTTTCCATGTGCTCCATACTGGGTGATTTAAAAACCAAGAGCATGTCGCCACTAATTCTTACGCGAAATGCAAATGCCTTCTCACCCTCTGTGATCTCGTGTCCCTAGCCCATGCCCTTCCACTTTAAAGCAAGGCATACCTTTCTCAACCACCGCATTTCAGTCGCCCATCATTATCAGGGCTTTGTAATCAGCATTTATTTTCAATTTATGTATTTTATTTCCCCCTTCATGTATTCTATCGATTTCCTTCCTCTCAATGGCTACTTTTAGGCATGACACCGGAACCATTACGTACAAAATCCGTTGTGCTTGCCTCATAATCAATTGAATCCATACACTCACATGTTCGATGTTTACCACATTCTTCCCCGGTTTTGAATTTGATACCATACACCTCCTTTACTTTCATCTTAAAATTGCACTGAATTTGGAAGAAAATAAAATATTATCTACTGTTAGGAAACATTGATGTATATAAGATAATATTTAATGCAATTAACCTTTGTAACAAATTATCAGGGTATATTAGAACAAATCTAAATCGAGTATTGATAATGGTTTGATAAAAAGGAACTTCCACAAGCATAGCAAGCGAAAAAGCTAACAAAAAAATAGTTAACACATACACGTTCACACACAAGGAGATATGTAATGGAAACCTCATCTCTATTCACTTGCATTACATGCAATTGGAGATTTCCTGACATTCAACATAAACATTATTTATATCCTAGAAAAAATATTTACATTGAGAAGAGATCAGTTCACAGGAAAAAGTTATAGTAACATGTTTTTAGATTTTCGCAGCGATTAGATGCACTATTTTAAACCATTTTCGGGTATACATCTGCGTGATGAACTATAACGGCTCAATGTTTTGTTCCTCCAGCTGGGGAGGTCGGCAGGAGACTGAAGAAGATGGACCTCACCACGTCATCCATCAGGATTATTTATAGACTGCTTGCTACAGTGAAATGCCCAATTTCAGAAAAAAAAAAGAAACCAGCGTAGTAATATTCCACAATTGGACAGGTTATATTCAGGTGGAGAGCTGTAGCTTTACGCGACGAAAGAAAAATATTGGAGTCATTACCATGCTACGTTAGCATTTTGACCTTGATGACTCCGCAGCCGAGGTGGTTAAAAACAATTCTGTATTAGCACTTTAGCTTACAAATGTAACATTTGATTTTGCACATGAAACCGCTAATTTCCGTCATGTATTACGTACTGCACTCGAGTGCTCTACCCGTTCGATTGTAATTTCTTCCGCGGATTTTGATGCACTGCCAAAAGCATTGACCTAACCTCATTTTTTTCCAGTGTGTGTCAACATCAGATAATGTATCGACCGTCCCTCCTTTGAAATCACATATAATGGCTTTGTCTCTTCCGTCTTATGCTTGAGTGATGGACTTCTCATCAAACGAATCCAACCGATAGCGAACATCTGCGAATGAAGGACAAGGTCACGGTTCTACGTTCGCGAAATAACTTTTCTGTTCGCATCAGCGAGGAGTACAGGGCTTTTTCTTGTCCCAGTGGTTGAGTAGGACTTCGGTTCTATGTTGTTGGATTTCAGAGCTTGACGTAGTAAAGAATAGGGACGGACGGGGACATTCGTACTGCGACGTTACAGGTCAAATTCTTGGATCATCGTAAGGCAAACCGATGCGAAAGCATTCTTTGCTCACGTGAATTACCATTTATAGCCTTCACGATTGCAGAAAATATTAGCAATGCATAAGTAATTCGGCTACGAAATTATTTCATGCAGTTAACTATATGACTAAGGATACCTCAAAACACGATGAAAGTCAATGCAATGAAATAAGTAGCTTTGCAACATTTCTTCATTCTAGGAATGAAGGGTTTTTTTAATAGTTCTTATTTATGTAATACCTATTAACATGTGACCTTTCGGCACAAAAAAAACATCGTCCACCAACAAACGATGACGTATCAAGTGAAATATCACGACAAATTTCAATTACTTATCCTCGTTCTGGTGGGAAAACATATCACCAAAATTGTTACTTATCCTTCATCTGTGGGCTTCCCATTTCTGTTTGCGGCTGAGCAATACATTTTTTACATACCCAGCAGGATTATGTTGTAATGATAACAAATTCCATTTACACAATTCAGAGATAAACAGACCTTTTAAAAATTAGATATGTTACTGAATTGAATAACAATAAACTAATTCCATCGAATGACTTTTTTAAAAGAAATATCACAACTGATCTCTCAAAACGCATTGCGAGAGTTATTTTATCTCCATAAAGAAAATTAAGTCAGTTTTTATGAAACACTGGATTTTATTTTACCAAATATCAAAAGTCAAAAAATGTATCAAGTAAGTATGAAGTTGAACAATGAATAAATTTTTAAAAAATCAATGGAATTTTCAATATAAATGTATATATAATATATACAACTTTTTCAACCGAATGTCAACTTCAGGGATCAACGACGATATTTGTTAAACCTATTTCTTTCACAAAATAAGTACGTATTCACATTTAAAGAAATTATACTATATCTCTTCATCAACGTTTGGTATATGCCAAAGACGGATGGTATTTGTTATTCGGATACAAACATTTATTACAAGGTACATGACGTTTTTCATGGAATAACATAAAAAAACAGTGAACGTGACCAGTGCGAAGGTAATAGGACACACAAAAGTATTTGACGCCCCCAGTTGTTTCATCAAACGACGCAATAACTTCTGCACACTCCTAGCGGAAGCTTGCAGCGAAAACACGAAAGTCTGCTAACTATAGGTATGAAATTATCCACTTCCCAAATGCTATTGAATAACCCGTGTGCTAGCACTAGTGTTCGGACCAACGATCTGACACGCTGTGAACATTCTTTAAGTGTGCTATCGTTCTAAAAGAGGAAAGTGTTGTCCCAATTAAATTTATTTGAGTTTGTAGAAGAATAAAGTTTTTAACCACCAGTTTGTACCGGTAGAATATGCGGGATTGGAAAAGATGCTGCACTTCTGCAAAATAAATTATGCACGAAAATGACAAAAGAAAGTAACGAACGAATACACTTTTACGAGTATGGCAGTGAAAGTATTGCTGTTCCCTGTGAAAAATAAATCAATCCAACTTGGTCCAAATTGGAAAAAAATCGAAGAGCTTCTTCCTTTTAAAAAGATTCATTATTTCATTACTTCTTGAAGGTGGATTATTTTTACGTTTTTAATTTCATTCATTTTTAATAAAAATCATATGCATTCTCAATGAAAATATTTTAAGATCGCTTAGAATCCATTGCAGATAAAATGTCTTACGAGATTTACTTCCCTTACATTACAAATATTCGGTAAACAGTTATGCTTTTCACACGATTATTCGTCCATTTTGTAGTGCGTTATCCAAAGGAAAGTAATGCCGCGTCTACACTGCATGTGACATTAACTAAGGCTAACATAAAAACAGCACTTAAATACTGTCAAATATAAAACCTAACGTGTCTCCAGCTAGTGTTTACGGAGACAACTTAGCATCACGCAATTGTGTGAGTTTGTGGTTTCTAAACACGTATAACAGCACAGAACGAGAGGAATCACACTCACAAAAACATTCAACTCCACTCAAAAATAATGGAAGCGCGAATATGATGAGTATAAAAATCAAAATTCTTCGACCTACCGATGACGATGCATCGACCACATCGATGAAATACGATCGCTATCATTTAAGTCCACTTAACTAGGGGTTTTCAAGTCCACTTCAGTGACGATAGAGAGCACTTCAGTTAGAGAAACTATTAAATTAGCACACTTAACTGGTCAGTGTGAATGTGTCACAAGAAAAGAGCGGGGATAATTATTGCGGTTGTCCAACTTCAGTTTGATGACGTCATGCCCCCTTCCTCATACCTCAATGGGCTTTCCTCAACAGTGGTCCTCATTAACTGATTTACTGAAATGGATGACAGAATGAGTATGTGAGTGTCCGCTAATTGCTTATTTAAAAAAATTATGGAGTTCTTAGCGAGAAATATTATGGTCTTTTGAATCGCATTAGTGGGTTTTGAAAGAGCGTGTGCTCAGAACCCTTAATATATCCAGCTAAGCGAGGTGTTTTTTATCGTTGCCTATTGTTTGGGAGGAATCCAGAGTGCGAATACCGCAGGTTAATCAAATAAACAACATTTAATCAACATCAAGGACGACGAGTTGACATCGTGAAGGAGAAAGCAGACAGGATATTTGGATGTTTTTTCTATCATTTATTTGTGTTTAATTAAGCTTAACAATTGTATTTACTCTTCATATTGGGTGCGGGTGTTTACGAAAATGGGCTAACCTCAATGTTGCTGTTTTACAGCATTATTTCAGGATTTTAATGATCATATCTTATTTGTGGACTCCAGAAGTCAAGGGCACTAAATGACATTAAAAAAAAATAAGTTAGGTACAGGAATGGGATGTGAAAATATAAATCGTTTAGGTGGTAAAGGGATTCAAGTGATTTTCTTGAGTGCTATGTAGTGTAATGCCTCTTATATACTTAGTGGGTTGTACCAAACATTTTCAACTTTGACTCAAGTTTTCTCAGAACAACGATTTTGTCACTTAGACCCCTTGACTTCTGGGGTCCTCATTGAATATCTTTTTCTAC
Organism: Ceriagrion tenellum; assembly: GCA_963169105.1. Taxonomy (NCBI): domain Eukaryota; kingdom Metazoa; phylum Arthropoda; class Insecta; order Odonata; family Coenagrionidae; genus Ceriagrion; species Ceriagrion tenellum. The sequence continues at coordinate 39,441 of CAUJGU010000052.1, read as the reverse complement.
ATTCAAATTAATCTTTTATGCAATGAATTATGTTTATACCGAGTTTCTGTAGTTAATCCAATTCGCTCTGTCGTTGTTAGTGGATTAATTTTTAAGTTTCCTAGAAGGTTTAGAGTTTCATTTAATTCTAGGTAACTAATAATTGCCCATTAGGGTCCAGTATATACTATTTGCCTTCGTTGACAATATCGTGCATAAGTTATTGTTTTAATTTTTAGGGTTATCGTTTACTGCCACGAATTTACAAGCCCCTGCTGCCGGAGCTGAGGGGCGACGCCCAATTGGACGCCAACGGAGCGATGCTCGACACTAAGACGACCCCAGATTCATCAAGTACGCCTTTGGATGGCCCCTAGTGGTTTGCGAATTAGTTTATGAAATTTGAAGAAATTATTTACCGACAGTCTACTAAACAATATTGCTCTTTAAAGGCCTCACCTTGGTCCATGAACAAATCTGAAGGAATTCAGACACAACACCATTCATTGTTTGACACAAAATGAAACCATATTTCCTAAAATGATTTCTCTCCCTTGTGTGCAAAAAAAGTTAGTCATTAATATGAAAATAAGACTTTGGCGTTGATTAAAACTCTAGGACCTATGAATGATAAAATCGATCAAACTTAAGAAAGAACGTCATTCTGTGTGACCGTCGTTTTCCGCTCATACGAGAAGAATGAACTGTGTGGATATAAACTCTCTCTTAGTGAGTGAACGAATGACATCAGAAGGACAGAAGTCACTTACTTTGTAAACTCGCTGAGGATCGAGGCGTTTGATGATAACGTGAACATGGCCACGCTATTAGAGAAGTGATAGACAGCTGCGTTGTCACGAATTCCGAATCTCCTTATCTTTTCTCCTTATCTCTTTCTCCTACTCCATCGTCGGATTCAAAAATGTGGCAAAGATATCCCTATTCACTGTTTCCTTCCATCTTTGTAACTGGTGACGGCCAACAGACCACGAATTAGCGGCTTAAAGGCCGACTTGAATGCGTCCATCTGGTCATCCTAGTGTTGTCATTTAAGAGGCCGGCTTCATATTGTTGTCAGTGTCACTTGTCGTATACAACAACTGGGATGATAATAGCTTCCAGATCCTCGATTTAAACTTAGACTTAATCACTTATATAAGTTGTTCATCAGTTTATATTTACACGAAAATTACAACATTTTTACGAAGCCTTACGTACTATGACAGATCAGATCATGTTAAACTAAGGAAATAAACTGCAAAAAAGACTAGTTTAAACTGTCGTTCATTACCGCGATCGATAGCTGGCCATAAAAGCTGCCAGTGATGCTTTTGCTTATCTACTACGCTTTTCTCCCTGATACTTCTATCTCTTTTGAAGTCATAAGGGCACATATTCCACTCATAGACGGCTCCAGACCAGAAGTTATAGGATGGGAGCCCCTAGCGGCAAAGAGGATATTTAACACTACTTGGAAAAAGCAGGTCCTGGGATCTAGTCCGGCATATTTGTAACAGATTGTGGGCAAAAGCGACATATTTTAAGATATTTTGAAAACGAAATTTATTTATTTTACCTTTTTATTGATTACGCCTTTCCTGCTTGGTTACTACCTAGTTTCGACTTGGTTGAAAATCATTTTCATTTTCAAACACAAAAAGCTTTAACTCACCTTAGTGTGTGTACCTGTCTTAAGCACTTATCACTTTGTCATGGAACTCCGGGTTTAAAGCCAGCCAAAGTTAATTACTTTTTTCCCTGTGGAAGTTAGTAAATAGCGAGGATTTGGAGAATAAGTGGGACAGTTTTAAATGGATCAGTCATGGATGTGTAAATCGGATGATCAGCCGTAATTAAAAAAACCCTATCCGTTAATTTATTTGGCGGAATAATGAAGCGATGTGGTGCAATTTTCTCCGCTGTTTTTTTCCTCTAGTCTTCCACTCTCCTTCGTAAAAAACGTTTCTCCCAGGCCTCTCCAGTTACGACAAAATATCTAAATCTCTGAGTTTTATACATTTATCGTCCTTTTTTAACCTTTTTTGATAAATCAACCACCTAGTCTTCTGACATGTTGACATAATAACTGGGAAAGACAGCTGTGGTATTCTTACCATGACTACCGAAACTATGATTGGAAAAGATAAGTTTGGATAATCAAATGCAAAAACTTTAAAAATAAAGCACCGACTCCATAAAGATACGTGTAATACATCTTAATATTCTCCACCAATAATGAAAAATCCTTTTGGATTTCACAATAGGTGAACGCTCTCAGTGTTTCCACCGATTACTTGAAGGAGCTGTCAGTGAAGAACTTCACTGCGTCGAGGCAGACTGGAATGTCTCTGTCGCAGAAAATGGAATTGCTTATGAGATGTGAATGGATATAGGTGACTATCCTTAACGAAAAACATTTTTCTCCAACTCGATGACCCCTAGACTGGGCCAGATATTTTACATCCTAATAGCTAGTAATTCAACTCCCACGTCAATACCCCTCACGCCATATGTATAACGTTATGTATGCATTGATAATGTAAGCAAGAATATTCTATGCTTTGCTACAGTATTGCACAAAATAGAATTTCTTTGAATGGAAATTCTGACAATATTCTCCTCAAAAACAAGGTATGAGTAAAAATGTAGCCTTCGGAAGCAGTTTTGCAAACTTTCCCACACAGATTATATTGCTTCCATGTCTTTGATGTTATGAAACCGATTACTCTTTCTCGTGCGATAATGAATGCGACACTGAGTGATTTGCGGTGAGTCAAAGAATTATAGAAATCGGAAACATTACACCACATAGAAAAGAATTTATAGGAATAAAGAATCGAAATCCATGCGACAAAAAATTGAAAGGGGATGAAAAAATGAAATTTTTAATGCTTTAAAATAGTACACATAAAAATACAAACAAAATTAAATATCGATAGTACTTTAAATATCGATAAAAAAATAACTTTTCCTGAAATATCGCTTGAAAACCAAGACTACCGTTTCTCTTATCACGATCCGTCTGTAGTGATTGTTAAATGTAAAAATTTTAAAAAGTCTATCTTCACAGAAAACCGAGTGTTTTTCATACCAGTTAGTTCAAGATAATCTAACTCAGTAGTTAAAGTGAATCTGTTTTACATAATATTTACCTTTCCTTGTAACATGCGATGAAAGCCTACTGAAAGCACATACGGTTCCCATCTGCTCAGGCGACTTCCAAACTTCCACTGTTACCTCGAGGAAGAAATTGTTAGAGCACACAAATTCTAACTTATTTTCGCGAGCATACTGCAGAAAACTGTGGACTGGTAGACGAACGAAATTACTCGGCTTGGGCATTATTAACTGCCTAAATGGCACAGAATGCTATCAGTAAAAATTATTCGGCCCATATCTGTTGTATCGTCTCAATAATCTATTTTGAGCGTGAATGGTGAGATTTGCGCGCATTGGGAATCAATGGCAAGGTTAAACACTCACACTTGAGAAAGTTGATAAAATTGGGAACCAAATTTAAGTTTTGATGAATTGGCGATGACTTTCATGGTTATAACGCAATGAAATAGACATTAATACATACAATCCCATGCTTACGTATTTGAACAAGCGCACCTCTGGATACTTAGCGATTCTTGGACCGAAAAACATTTGAAATGATGTGATCTAACTAGTTACCTTATTCCTCCTCAGACATGTGACAACATCAATTCCTTCCAACGCCGAAATGAAGTGCCCTTGAGCGCATATTGTATTAAAACTTGTGTCTTCAAACTGGCCATTGAAGACGCAGTGGCACTAATGAGTGTTTTCGCGATAAAATTAAAAACAAAATCTCAAAATATTAGGAACTTTATCTCGTTTTATCCGTCTTCAGTCATTTGACCAGAGCCTTCCGTTCGCCGTCTCCAGGAAGAATTCGTGATACTGATCGTCCGGACTGAGGAACTCGGAGACGTGGTTGAATGTGTCGAGCAGTATTTTGACGGCCCTCTCCCAACGCTCCCAGATGTAAACCAGCTTCGTCGTGACCTTCAGCCGGCCCAACGTGAACCGATCGTCCTTGCTGACTTTGGCCAGCAGTTCACTGTGCAGAAGACCAATGTTGTCCATGTTCATCCGGAACTCCGCCGTGTCCTGAGGGAAGGAACAGCCGATGACCGACTCGACCAGGAAGCTGTCGTTGGTCCTAATGTTTGAGTGAAGGTCCACGGCGCAGTGGTACATTTGATGGAACTGTTTCTTGTAATCCATGGCTATCAGTTGGTATGAGAAGCAGGAGGCGAAGTCGAACACTTCGGAGGGGCAGTCCCCCTTGATGAGTCGACCGGAGAAAGAGCTCAGGACTCCGTCTGCCACCTGCATCGCGAAATCCACACGACTCCCCATCAACTGCTCCATTACCATCTTGAATATAGACATCAGAACATCCATGTTGGCCTGTAAAATACGTGATATTTAGATATATTAGGAACTTAGTTCCCGACGGCAAACAATAACAGAGTTACATTTAAAGTCAGACTATTCAGACCATTATGACAATATTGTAGTACATTAATCAAAAGACTTATCCCATTAAAGGATTCCTCAAAATCACCAAGTTTCCTTCATCGTAGCCTAAGATACAATAATTATATTAGTTTTAATGCTGGTAAAAAGAGAAATTTATGGTGATTGTTGCCGTTTTGTACCACTTGCTGTATTATGGAAGATAGTGCTTAAAGACTTGTAAAAATACGTTTGTAATATTTATTTAAATTGCTACGTAATTCATGAAATATGCTAATGATTGGAACACTAGCTGTGACTCAAAATCTTCATCACTTTCTATATACGTAATGATAGATTGTTGAAAATAAAAAGGATTTAAATTTGACAAAATACTCTAAACATCACCATCAAAATACAACTAAAACATAATTATCGAAAAGTTGAATTAAAAGAAATGTTTGTAAAACATCCAAAATTATAAAAATATTTCAATCAGGAAAACATTTTGTTAAAATCATGTTGAAAATGTTTCAAAATGTTGGAGTGCATTTCCAACAGAAAAATGGCTTGATTGAGTAAGAGTACTCAGCTAAACAAGTTTTTGAACCTTTCTTCATTCGCAAAAAAAACGATTTTAAATATGAATATGAATACAGCCCAAAGAGACATTATTTTCACCATCGAATCACCGAATTTTGTGATTCGAATCACCGGTCATCACCGAATGGAAAAGAAGAACATATCGGATAGCGTTCATAAACGTGGCATGGATGAACCGCTATTTATATGATAGGACACATACCCTTTTGTCGAAGTTCATGGATCCGAGGTGTCGCTGAGAGAGGTAAGGGACGGCTTCGAGCGTCCTTCCGGTGGCCACCAGGGAGCGTCCAATGGCGTACATGATGAAGAGCGTCGTCTCGGCATCGAGCGTCGTCCCGTAGGCGTCAAATTGGGCGTCGCCCCTCAGCTCGGACAGTACTTGATCGTAACGACCGCTCTCCAACAGCACCCGCGCCATCTTGCGCCTCAACTCCCTCGTCTTCATGAAGTTCCGGTCGAAGCGGTCCGCGTAGTAAGTGTGCGCCATCTTGAAGCACGTGTACGCGTCCGAGAGGAGACCCTCCATCATGCACGACGTCCCAAGGATCTCCAATGATTTCAGCAACACGTGCTCGGACTTCTGCAGCGGTAACGAACCACACACCATCATCATTACATCCACGATATTCGAATACTACCCTACTTTACAAGTTGGGGTACACTTTACAGTAAGGGAAAATCTATAACTGGCTACACAATTATAATGGCAGAAGATTCTGTCATATGGAAGAATGCTACCTAAAAGAGACTTCCTGAACAGAAAAAAAGACTGAGGAAAATGTAGATGAGCCAAGTGGAATCAAACGATTGATTGCTTTTTATTCGGATATTTGCCAAAATCATCAACTTGTAAGACCTGTGTCATATTTTGTGGCAATAAACAGGTTAGAGATATGTCAAATGCAGACAGTGTGACAGAAAGGATCAGACATTGTGATGTTGAATCATGTTTTTCAGGAATCTGTGAGAGAAGCACATACATATTGTTACGGGTTTAAATCGAAATTAGCTGTCAATACTTTAGAATACAGCAGCACTTTATTTAAAACACTTCAACGAACGATAACTTATCAGAACTTATTAACTTCAATCCCCAAGAATCAACATAAACAAACATCTCGTCACCCAGCGACGCCCACAACACATATAGGCGCCGTTACACTACCCCCACCCTACACTAAGAAATTGCTCTGTCCCAGAGCAAAAGAATTTTTTTCTTAACACTGGCCATGGGAGGCGGAGACTTTGATGACTCACTTGGAGCACCAGGAATTGACCCACTGGATGAAGGAAATCCTCCACTTCCAAGGCCACCAGATTCCAAATCCTCTTGGGTGACTGGCCTTCCAATGGAGCCGTAGGTCGGCTCCACTACAGACAACACTTCCTCCGACATGGCAGTCAGTGAGCCCTCCGCGCTCGACTCGTAGCTGATCTCCGAAGGCGACTGAGCTCTTTCTTCCGCGGGAGACAAAAGCTCACCTTCCGCTACGATTTCGGCCACCCCGGCGCCGCAGTCACCCCGCTCCCTGACCAAGACCTCCTTCCGCCGCAGGGCGTCCGTGGAGTCCCGAGCCCTCGGTCCGACCCCGACTGCCACTTCCACTGCCACCTGGTCCCTCCCGAAGTCGATGTTGCGGATTTCCTCGAGGAGTTTCTTTAGTTCCTCCTCCACGGGTGTAAGCCTTTCGTCCTCCGTGAAATCACCATCCTCGGTCTTTCCACTGTTTTCCGCCTGCCCTGGTGGCGCGGTCACTGTAATAGTTTCGAGTCAAGTCCAACTTGGGCAATTCGGAATCACCTTCGACTTGGGAGGCTTCCGGTCCCACATGATCTCCATTGCTGATGGCTTGGATAGTAGGCTGCTGGTCCGAGGGTATATTCTGGCTTGGCAGTCTTTCTTCCTCATCTGTAATGATATGCGCGTTTTCTTCGCCATCTCGAAACTCTGCCTCTTTCACCGTTGCATCTGAAAATCCTGTTGCTTCCAGTAGAGTTGCTGAAGAAAGGTCATCATCATTATCCTCTGGCTTTAAGTTATTGTTTTCCATTGCAGACTGAGAAAAAACGCGAAGCTCTGCCTCTTGTATCAGTTTCTTTACGAATAATCCAGCCAGGAGCTTCAAAAGAGCGGAAATCTTTTCGTGAACTGTCTCCTGCCGATTTTTCATGGAAGTGAGCAGTTGGCTGATATCTGCTGTCTCGAATAGAAAACTTGCAGGATCCTTCCCTTCCTCCAATATCGCTTCTCGAAGTCGGTCCTGTAACGCAGACTTCTTGCCCGAAGTACTCAAATCGCGTTCCTCCAACTCGCGTTTTAGTTCGGCCTCTTATAATTCACGTAGTGTAATTTTTCCAGCCATTTTAATTTAATCTATAGAAGAATCCCACTTCTGACACCAATTGTTACGGGTTCAAATCGAAATTAGCTGTCAAAACTTTAGAATACAGCAGCACTTTATTCAAAACACTTCAACGAACGATATCTTATCAGAACTCATTAACTTCAATCCCCAAGAATCAACATAAACAAACATCTCGTCACCCAGCGACGCCCACGACACACATAGGCCCCGTTACAATATGTTGAACATATGTATGTGTTCAACTTATGTTGAACATATATTTTTCCTCAGAAAATATTGTTGTGAACTTGTTAAATGTCTTAGTCAATTGATTGTACACAAATGCTCTATAGTATTTATGGGCTGAAATAAGTGCAATATGGTTTATGTTGTTTTGTATTATATGGGAAAAAACTCTTAGCAGTGAGAGGGAGTGATGAACAATTGGCCGAATATAGCGTTTCTGGATTTATAACTTTGTTTTCTTTTGTTTTATGTTTGAGGATATGCGCCTCAATGTTTTCATTATTCTTTTGTATTTGTGTCCAACCATGTTTTTGTGTTCGATTGTGTTTGTTTTTTAACTGTTGAACTTCATGAGAGATATTTGAATGTGAGACACAAGGTGTGTTTCGGAAAATCCAAATGAGAGTATGTAAATTGTTGACCACGTGGAGTTTTACCGTGGAATGAAATTGGTATGATTCTAAAACATGCACATAATTTATTGTGTAGTGAATATCTTAACCGACCTAATTGACGCACGCATATCTAATTATTAAACGAAAAGAATACAAAATAATGCGATTATAATTGGTAATATCAATCTTAGGACAGTGTGTCCGTATTGAATTTCAACGAACTCGGTGGAAGCACTATGGTTTGAATTCATCGCGTGATTTCATGGAAAGGATTAATAGTTATTTTTCCTAATACAATGCTTACAGTTTCCATGACGACTGGTAACTCGGCACACTGGGACGTGGACGCCTCGGATCGGCCATCTTGAGAGGAGGGAAGCGCCGGAAGTCGCCCGCCGCCACTTCCGGCCGATGATAGTCCCTGGAATATTTCCCTGAGGGCGCTGGCGATTCTCTCATCGTGCGCGCGTTTGAATTCACCGCTGTTGACGAGATGACACAACAAACGGCCGTACGCGTAGTCAAATCCATCCATCTTGTCCTCCTGGGAAAGACAACGTATCAAAAAACAAGGAATGGCTGAAGAACCGTTATAGCCTATAAACAGCATAGAAAAGTGTGAAATTAGAAAATATATATCAGACTTCGAAGCATGCTTACTACATAGATGTATATATTTTTTTAAATGAATAATCAGAGTGCAGCACAATATTCCAGAAGAAACTGAAATATATGTAGTTTAGTTTAAGCAAAAATGGTAGAAGATAGAACGTTTTACATCCACTCTCCAAAGAGGTAACGTCCTATTAACTCTGATTTGATACCTGTTGAGTACGGCTACAATCTACGTTCGAAATGATGAGTGACTTGCTCTGCGCTTTTTTGGACAAAGTAGAATAGACCATCCAACTCCTTTTCCTTCTTTTTGTGTCTATTCTCCACTTTTATACTTCTTACCCAATCATTTCACCGTGTTCTCTCTGATACAAAAGTCTATTATTCCAGCAGCGACGAAAGATTATCTCTCCTTATTCGATGACTCCCTTTCGGAGTAAATAAAAATCCATCAGCCAAGAAGCAGTTGGCAAGTGGAGAAGTCGCTGGAAGTAGGATGAGTGAGAGCTGTCTGATGACTTCCGAAAGAGGCACTCGTCACGAGCAAAAGACAGAGATAGATTGGAGCGGGGAATGCGTCGTTGATCGAGGAAAGAGTCGAAATGAAGTGTTTCCTTCTAAACGCATTCTTTACTCTCTGCTGTGAGCTTCTCTATCGGCTCCCTTGCGTCTTATCGCAGGAAACTCTTATCTATCTTCCCTCTTATCTCGCTCTAAGCCATGGAGAGCCACCCGTGTGGAGAGTGTAAGCCGGCCATGGCTTATTGTTAGCGTGATGAAAACCTTCGACGTCTTGTTTCTCACATCTAGATGGCGCAGATTATGGCACTTGTGGCGTATGGGTACTCACACTCACCGCATAGGTAGCGTGAGCGATATAACTCCGCCAAATTTATACACCAACGTTTGGCCCGTCTCCCAGCACCAGTATTTTTGAATATTTTACACAAAAATTATATTTTTGTCCTTTTTATGACAATTATAACAATAAATAGTTTATTAGAAGTACTGAGAACAGAGTTCGCTGCAATAATATTTGTGATATAACATTTATTTCCCGAATTTCCAAGTTGAACACATCACCCTCATGAAAGAAGGATAAAATTGAGGACTCTATCGGGAAAGCTTAACTAAAACTGATGTAACACGCTACCTATTACACACAATGTTAATACCTTTGTGCTTTCCATGTCGATATTTGTGCTAAACTGCTCTTGATATTTCCTAATAAAAAGCTTATTTCAATTATGAAAATAAAAGTTCAAAAATCACCATACTAAATTTAACACGTTGTCCCTGAATAAAGCAACTTTGAGGAGTTAATGAGAAAAATTCAAAGTAAATAAGCAATGGATAATGACATGGAATGTTTAAATTACTAAGTCTTTTATGGCCTACATTTTTCCAATAAAATACTCTAATAAAATAAAAATTTTCTCAGCAATGACCTGAGAAACGTTTTCTTCAGCAAAATTTAAAATAGACAGAGTAATAGTACAAAATATCGTATCTCCAAAAAACTATTTCAATCCCTAAGTTACACTATAATTAACGCTGACTTCATGAAGATTAAAATTCGTCGATTCTTTATCTGCAAGAGTTACAAAAACTCAGGGACGAGTATTTACTTACAAATACTACTCAATACAAACAAATACTTGGGACTCATTTAAAATCCGTGTCACTAAATTAAACCTATAGTTATTAAAACACACCATCCGCTAATGTAACTATATGACATTAGTATTAGAAACAAGTGATGAATATGACAGCAACGTCGTTTATTCTGTTAGATTAAAGAAATATTGCGACAGAGCCTGCATTGGCAAAACATCTCAATATATTTGTGAGGGTGGAAACAAAACGAACCGAATATTCTTGAGGGAGTGGAGTGGAGGACTCTTTCAGGATGGCGGGAGGGATTGGGATTCACCGACAAATAGGAATAACACACTCACGCACAACGGTAAAGCTCCCCGCTTTTATTATGCGAACTCTTACAACCGCGAGCCCCTTGCTCGCTCGGTCTCTCAGACCAACACACCCCACAATCACCGTCTATCACTTTTGCCGCACCCCTTTGACCCGTCCCAACTCACTGACTGTCTTCAACTGACTCCTCGTCACTACGCCTGCCCTCGATGACGTCGACGTTCCCTGGCTATCCGCCAGGGGGCACCACCTTCTGGGGGCACCCGTTCGGCCGTAAGCTAACATATTTAAATAAATCTTGTGCAATAAAACGGAATGAATCCTGAATTCCCTTTTGTGTACTGGTAGATTGCACAATATAGGAATACTGCACATGGCATTTGAAACTCAATAAATGAAGCTTCAGAACCAAATTAATCTAAGAGATTATGTAAATAAATGGTACACATAAAAGATTACAAAAAAAACTGTCAATAATATTACATTGCCATGTTGAGAAAAAACTATTTAGACCTGATTTGAAATCACCGAACAAGGCTACGTCATGCTGCGTCGGAAGCGATAGTGGAGAGAGGATACTGTAAGTACCCAAGCGCTGAGTGACAGCGACTCGACTCTTAACAAAAAGCTGCTTGCGTCAGCGAGTGGAGGGGAAGTACATCCCGACAGCCAACTCCTCTTTGATGAACCTGAGAGCAGTGAAGGTTGCACAGTGGAAGAAAAATGATGAGCGAATGTTTGAGAATGAAAAATCTGTAACATATATATGCATATATTTGTAAATGAATGGTCTTATTGAAGAGAAAAATATCCGAGCTAATTGAAGCTCATCTAACTAATTCTATTTGAAACATTCATGTACCTAATTATTCTCAGTTATTAATATTGAGGGAAATACTTCATTGCATTAAGACCCCATATAATCTAAAGGACACATTTGTTCAGTGTAAGGACAGAGTAGACAGAAGAAAAGTGGTATCTATGCATTATAGTGTTGTTGTGACTGTATTATGTTGGACAAACTACTAAAAATTTAATATAAGGGGATATTAGAAGATTTGACGTGAGCTAGGAGATACTGAGATTACCAAAAGATACATGAAATAATATTAATACAGTAATTACTTCGTAATGCTAAACAACTGATGGTATAATCACAAATGTATTAGTTTCAATTGCTACGATCATCTCTCATACGCAATGGAATGGGTTTTAAGAATAAAATTTTAGTGTGGACTAATGACGAAGATTGGCTTCAGTTTTATTACCCGATTAGTTTTAATGACCGATGGCCAATTTGGTTTCGTACTGTGCTTATTTTGGATTGGCCGATTTATCACCAATGAGTGATCCGCCAAACACGACGAAGGGCGGAATCGTAATCCGCTTTAAAAGGCTGACATAATGGCTGTAATTTTCACGCACCAGCCAGGACAACATCGTGTGATCAACTGACAAAGACGAAGGTCGACCACCCACGGATAGCGATAACGACGGAGAAATCTTGAGGAGGGGATCTTGTGCAAGGTTGACGATTTGCAAAGTCGTTGTTGTTCGGTCCAGTTGTCATTACGACGATTCCGTGTCCTTGATGAAAGGACACTGTCCCGAAGGAGTACCAACAAGCCAGCGAATACACAGCCCGTAGAGTAGATCGGAATACCATTCTCGTGACATTATTTCCATGTTCGTAAGCGACGTGATGGGGACGTGGATTTGGAACGTTGGAGTGGCCCGACCAACGGTAACCGATCTTACGTAACCACTTTCCGAAGGGCCCTCCCCGCCTGGGGATCTATGGCCCGAGGATCCGGCCCGGGGAGAAGGGCTTCCGGTCTGGAGACCGGGAGTCGAGAAGACTACGGCTGGTACACGAAAGAACCCCTTAGCCGCCCCCGACGATCTCGTTGGCCTGGCTAAGGGCACCATTTTACACCCCCAGCCCTTTGCACTCTTAGGCAGGCTGGGGACCAAAAATCAGAACATCGCCCAACACAAACAATGGCGTGGCCAAGCTAACCGAGAGCTTGATTCTCACACACTGGGGCAGAGAGGGCTGTTCTCCGCTTTTCTGCTGGAAAGTTGTCCAATAGGTACACGAGGGATGGGAGAGGGGAGTTGGAGACATATTACTACTCGCTAATCTTTGAACGCAAAAGCCAGTCGCGACACCCGGTAAATTGACCCCGAGGTCTTTGTTCGCGCCTTTCAAACACAGATATTTCTTAGGTCTCCGGAATAACTAATACTAGGGAAGGTAAACGAACCATTGAACAGCAAGAGAATCATATTGCGGCGAATTTCGTAGTATTAGGTACCGAATCTTTTCTTTCCAAGTTTTTTCCTGAAATAAACGTAAATTAAATACTACATTGAAGTCCTCCCTGCTATATATTGATTTTAATTTTGCGTGTCACCTCAGAGTTTCTAACGACTCCCTGCGTTCATAATAATTGGATTCGAATGCTTGTTTGAATAATTAACATATAACCATTGGTGATTAGAGCAATTGAATGCAAAAACAGCGTAAGTGGGTTTATTTTGAGAAATCTCATGACCAAATTTTGATTTTTTTGTGGGTGGCATAAAAAGCTGAGGCGAGAATAAAGACCATTTCAATTGCTTTGATAGTTTAAGTACATATTTTCAAAGTCTTTACACATCAAATATTCGTATTTTAATCGATAGTTTTGTGTATAATGTTGTGCATTTTAGAGCACTTATTCCATCAATTCAATTGCTATGTACTCCTTCATTCTTTCGAAAATGTTCTGGCAAAGGCGTTGTGCGATGTGTTCTTGTTTATTCCACGTGGGCGAGGGAGATACCTGTGTTTCAGAATAGATCGCCGAAAACATTATAAACAGTAGCATGGTAATATTACAGCGGTAAAATAAATAAATATAAAATACGAGTCCGTGTATTAAAACACCGTGGCCGCCCAGAAGTCATTAATTTCCAAGGTTAACCGGACTAGTTTCCACAGTACATATTATATTCCTAGGATTACATTAATACGGCCTAAAAGATATCATACTTGCTTTGGTTACTACTGATTTAATGAGTGATGATATTATTCTCTGAAAACATCAAATTCACACCGTCCTCTTTTGAGAATGACTAAGTCAAAAGAGGTGTACTTCATGCCTGTTAATTTGAAATCCGGTTCCTTGATCCCAAGTTAAGTCAAACCACCTTTTTTTTATCTTTTATTTTTTTTATTTTTCTCGTGCATTCCTCACGATTGAGGATTTTCATTCGCTGACTAGCCCTTCAAATGCCAAAACCATTTATTCGAGGATTTTAATTTGAAAGAAATACAGGTTTATCGTAATCTTAAATTGTCAACATCAAGTTGAGCGGCATAGAGCCCAAACGCTTTGAAAGGCATAATTATGGCTGTAATATAATTCTTAAATATTTGGCATGGCTTACGCGATTGTTCATGTTTTAATACCACTGTCAGTGGATCTACACAATCAAACATTTTAATCATAAGTGCAGCAATTAAGCCCAAAGCATGATTCCTTGTAATCTACCAATTAAATCACTCATAAGATAGTTAAACATTTTAAAATTCTTTGAGTTTACTAAGTTCTTTCAAACGGTTGATAAAATTTGTGAAAATGTTGATCAACAGAAATCGAATCGAGAAAAACAAATTCCTGCTCGCATCCGTTGAATTCACGAGAACCACTGTCAAAATTTATTTCTTGAGACAACCAATTGTGGTACATTTCTGGCGATAAAAGTGACCGTATAATGAATATATGCTCACTTCAACAACAAGATTCAGCACATTAAATACCCAATTCCAATCGCATGCTCAAAGTACTTCAAACATATGCATATATATAATACGAAGACTTGGAATACAAAACCTCAATAATAATGAATTTCAGCTGATCTAGGCAATGCGTTTGAGACTGTGTTCCGAGCAAAAAACAATAATTGCTCTGATGCCAATGACTTCTTCGATATGCTGATCGATTAAATCGCCAAACCTTTTGATACAAATGTAAATGCATATCGATCTCTGTGTACGATATATACTAAGAATGGTTGTTATTGCGGTTGTCCAACTTCAGCTTCATGACGTCATGTCCCTTCCTCATATCTCAGTAGGCCTTCCTCAAGAGTGGTCCCCGTAAACTTATTTCCTGAGATGGATGACAGAATAAGTTTGATGCAGGTGTCCATATGGTTTTCTTTTATTAAAATAATTCAGTTCTTTGAAAACATAATGATGGTATTTTGGATCCCATTAGTCTATTTTGAAATAGCGTGTGCTCAGAGCCCTTGAAATCCACCTGAACGAGGTGTGTCTTAGCGTTGCCTATTGTTTGGGAGTAAGCCAGAGTGCAGTTACCGCGGCTTAATCAAATCAACGACCTCCATTTGACATCGTAAAGGAGGAAGCAGTAAGGATATGTTCATGTGTTTTGTAATTTACTTCTGTTTAAGCTTAACAATTATACTTACTCTTCATGTTAGGATTTAGGGGTTTACGTTATTGGATTTACCTCAATGATGGTGTTTTTTCAGCATTGTTTCAGTACTTTTACAGTCATGTCTTATTTAATATCTCTTGCTTCATTCGAATTTATCTCATGAGCAATGGATTTTGTTTGTATCGGGATTTTGTAATTAATTATGTTCGCTGAATCATTTTTAGTGGATTAATTTTGAAGTACACTAGAAGGTTAATAATTTCATTTTATACAAGATATTGTATAATTGTAATTGTCGCTGAGCATCTCAGTTTTAACTCTTTGCCTTCATTTATAATATCATGCCTAAGTTATTGTTTTTCTTTTTAGGGTCATTTATCGTCTTCTGCCTAGAATTAATGAACTCTTGGTGGCCGAGCTGAGGGGCGACGCCCAATTGGACGCCAACGGAGTGACGCTCGACGCCAAGACGACGCTCTTCATCGAGTACGCCACAGGGCGCTCCCTGGCAGCCATGGAATTAGTTCATGAATTTTGTATAAAATATTTACTGACAGTCTACAAAACCATAATTGCTCTTTAAAGGCCTCACCTAGGTCCATGAACAAGACTGAATGAATTCATACAATATCCCATTCATTATTAGGCACAAGAAGAAATCATATTTCCGAAGATGATTTATCTCTCCTGTGTGCAAAAAATAAAACATTAATGTGAAAATAAGCTTATGGCGTTGATTACGACTCCGGGAACGATAAATGGGAATATAGATTAACCGTTAGAAAGAACGTCAATCTGTGCGACCGTCGATTTCCGCTCTTAAGAAAATGATTAACTGTAAGGATAAATACTCTCCCTTAACGAGTGAACTAATAGCATCAGAAGTGCAGAAGTCACGCTCTTCGTAAATTCGCTGTGGGTCGTGGCGTTTGAAGACATCTCAAAAACAGGGCTACGCTTTTATGCATTGTGTTTGTAAATAAATGTGTGAGAATATAAACTATAAAAAATAGGGGAAGGGAAAGAGAGGGGGATTAGTGAAAGACATTGGGAGAGGAACGCGTGATAAAGCCAAATTAATGAGAGCTCTACAGAATTAAGATCGATAGTGGAAGGAGATGGTGGAATGGAGTGCAGAACTGAAACTTGGTAGCAATTGTCGAAAGATTTCTTGTGATGAAAGGCGTGCATCGGCACGGAAAGGGAATCAGATTGAGATGGGTTTTTACAATTGGCTCGGTGATTATTGATACGTATGTTAAAGGGCGTGGAGCTTTTTCTGTCATAGAATCATGGGCATAGCTTACATTGTAGCTGGTAAACGACATTGCTGGTGACGCAAAAGGAGGGAAGAGGGTTGAGGAAGGAGGTGAAGGAGATGTTGGGAGGAGGGGAGGAATCGAAGATTGGACATAATTTGCATCTGGGACGATTACAAGGGGAGGAGGTGAGTTTTTATCGCAGCATAATACAAATAAATTAAGGAACGCTAAGGTGAATTCACAACCCTTTATTGTCATCTATGCATCATAATTTTTTCTATTAATCTCTGAAAAATATCACGCAAATATAACGTGGACTGATAAAAATTTAATGGTACAACTCTTGTTTATATACGAAAATACCTTCAATCAAAGTTTAATATGTCTGTGGTGTCCGAAGTTTGTCAAGTGTGGAGAGAACTAGCGAAATAAAAAAGCCTCTGTCGCGTCGCACAACCATTGCGAGTGCTCGCGTAATTTGTCACGGCGAATAAGGCGTCAATTTTCTGATGACAAGAATTAAGAGCACTTAATTAGCCATAACAAATAATCTCGTTTTATATTTGGAAAAAAATTTTTAACCGTTATACGTAAAACAATTACAGTTCCAAGGTATTATGTTTATTGCTCAATCATACGTCGGGAGAATGTGAGTAGGGACATCAATCTGTGCACTACGTTTAAAATACATGGTCCGCCACATTGTAAGGAGAAATGAGAAACGACAGATGGGAAAATATCGTCGATATAAGACATTACGAATACTGTCTTTAAGTGATTTTGGCCCTCATTCAATATAGTTCTTAAAGCGTGGAATGCAATCAATTACAGTCTCTACATGTGGTCAATAGCTTTAGGAAGTCCAGGTCAACTACATGTTTATCGTTACTCAGCACGCATATTCCGTTAGCTTCAGCCTAAATTACGCGGTGGATATAGCGTAGTATGGAGTAATTTGTATACATAATTTGAGCGCATGTACCCATTCCCCAATCGATTGAAGAGCTTGGTTCGATACTATCAACTATTCCCTTCTTCGACCTTTGACAATTGCGCGCGCGAAGTCTCGTGGGCGTTCAACCGAAAGAATTCGCCCGTGTTCCTCTAAAAAAGAAGAGATAATCGATTTTTTTTCTTGCTGAGCACACATATCCGAAGACGGAGTGGATGAGATAAGGAGAGTCGTGTGAAGAGGACTCAGCGTTCACTCGAGGCGTACCTTCGCTCACTTCGTTATCAGCCAACAGTCTCGATAGCAGAGTGTAACGGGAGATCGCTCTCAATTGTTTTCGCTTCTCCGTGTTTTCACTGCGAGATTAAAATAGTTGTGCTCATCAATTTCAAAAGTGGAATTATACTTACGCAGATTGGTTGACTTTCCATGCGGGTAAGTGCAGTATTCCTTGATTTCTTTATTCGTTTACCATATTTTGTTCATGACATCAAGTAGTATGCGAGTCTTCTGTCCTTATTATGGCGAACAGACGACTTACTTGTTCTTGCTATTGAATTTTACTTCAGAATGAGTGGAAAATATGGCTGTGCTTAGTATATTGTATTGTGACAGCTAAAGAAATAATATTTGGGATCGAACCGAAATTTAGCGATTGGTATACATAGCTACGTGTAAATAGATAAAGATATGCGTTGACGATCCTTCGTTTCTCTTATATATGAAGCTTATCGTAAAAAGAAATAACTTTGAGAGCAAATTTTGCCGATGGTGAAATTGGAAATAACAAATGAGTTTTTCAATGCGTTGTGGAAATTGCGACTCTTTTTAGAAAGAATAGTTTCAGCGATTGATAATGAGTTTGATTATTTTACTCTCGATCAATCAAAATGATTGGAATAAATTTCTGCAAAAGAGATCTCTGTTATTTTTATTACTACTAAGAGAAAGTGCCATAATTATTTTGGAACAATAATTTTACCTTCCTGTTCATTTTTTTGCGTACTTTTATCGAGACCTGACTGAAGGATGTACAACGTTTTTCATTGCTGTTTATATATGTATACATATTTCGAGTATTTTCACTTATAAGAATTCTATAGATCGATGGCGTAAATCAAGTAAGTTCACGGCGTATACCAGAATGGCGTTCAAAATCTTGGAGTTGGGAACCTCGCTTAGTCAAGAAATCATAAAAAGCGCACCCTTTCATGTCCACGGGTGACTTGTGTGCCAATGCTGTGTGATTTCGCAATGCGTGTGTAACAAGTGTCGCGACTGAAGAAGTAACTGGTCACCGACAAGTGAGCGTATACCTGTCCCACTATCTATTGAAGAGGATTACGCAATCAACTGAAAGCTTTGACTCATTACACCCCTGGTAAATACTTCGACGCAGTCACCAAAACATTCGGCCGTCCAGAGTGTACCGTTTTCCTTAAGACGATGAGAGATTAGGGATTTCTTTCTTCCTTCCTACTCTCGTGTCCAACGGTTGAGCGTGAGAGATAAAGAGAATCACACATTAATAAGATGCAGCTGTCTCGATGCGTCCCTTCGCTCACCTTTCTTATCAGTCACGAGTGTCGCCGGCCAAGTGAAACACCTCGAAAAATGATTTCTTTTCTCTCAACTAAAATAATAGGTGAGAGATAGTTCTTGTTACGTCGTGATAAATATTTTATCTTTAATGAACACCAAAATTTACCTCTTAAGAGTTTATTAAGTCCTTTTATAATTTTTGAATCAAATTTAATTTTATGTTTAAAAGAGAATGTGTAACATTGATTAAGGCTGAACACTTTTTGTTACTCAATGAAGAGTAGCAGTACTACAGAGCATCGAGGCCGATAAAAACTGAATAAATCAGAGTGCATAATGGGATCGTGTCATTGCCTGGGTGTAAGGACCATAGTTTCCGTCCCCCCAGTCCTTCTCGCGATACAAAGAGAACGGCTTTCCCTAACCCTCCAAACAGGCGTTTCGCCTTGATGAATGATTTCAGGCTTTTAAGGCCTTCTCAACACTAACTGTTGAACGGAAGCGCCAGGCTTCGGGGAAAAGTGCGTGGTTCTGAGTTTAGCTGGAGTGTGTGCGGCATGCCTGGTGTGGAATCACCCAGTACCACACACCCTAGTGGTGCCTTGCACGGTACCTCGTAGCTGTCGGTGTAATCCCATGCCACACACCGTGATGGCGGTTAGCATTGTATTCCACAGATGTATATGAAAAAAAGTCATATGGACGCAATGAAATGTATATTTCACTGAAAGACTTTGTTAATCCTATCAAATAAGAATTTAGAAACAATTAAATACATAAGGAGTAAATGCCTTCTTGCGCCCTCTGACGGGAATAACGGAACAAAAAACGATTGCTACCCCAAAAGTAATAGGCGCGCCTTCAGAGAAATTGAATAGCCACCGAAGATGAAATTCCGTCAAAGCTTATGTCATAAACAAAAAACACACACGGAATTTGAACCAAGAATGACGACTTAATATCGAACCACCCGCGAAAACTTTCTCAATGACAATTTCGGAACACGCCCACACACACCATTTTACGCATTTCACAATGTCTCAATTTTGAGTTAAGGAATTATACGCGAATTGCAAAACAAAAATATCGATTTTTTTCACGTTTTGACCTAGTCAAAATTTGAGACCCACTGTGCAAATTATGGTTCAAAAATAGAAGTTCACCAATTATTTTTTTGAACATGGCCCGTTGAAATCTACCGAAAATCGCATTTAGACAAAGAGTGATATCTATTGCTTCTGACAAATTACAAATATGCGAGAAATTGTTACTGCAGGAGTCACAATAGATAAATTGGGAGAGCACAAATCTGATTGGAAGACCTACATATAGCGTTCACGAATAGTACAAATTCAAGAGGACTCGCCGGGATGTGGAACACGGGTTTTTCTACAGGAGGTCTTTACTCTCCTTTAACTGCCGGTGAGGGGTTGTACTCCAAATTATTAAACGTAACAATCGCCTGCAAGTTATAAAAAATTAGTAAAAAAGTTTACTATAGAACCGTAATCCCTATATCCAAAACCCCTGTGGGAACACTGCAATACAAAAAGCACTAGGTACGAAGAATTAAGTATAGCACTCACCGTTGAATTGACGTTTCAAAGGACAAGGTCGTTTAGACGGTAATGTATCGACGGAGAAAGTCCAAATAGAAAACACCTGGAATATGGATTCATTATTCTAATTGTATGATCACGTTGTCATATCACCAACATTTACATCCTGCATTTAAAACCTCAATGGATATACTTGTGGATACATAACCATCAGTGATACGCCACGAGGCTTTTATTGTTAAACTTCCTTGCCGGCCCTGGACCCAATTTTATCCCCCACTCGAAATTTGAAAACTAACTCCAAATACGTCACTTATGTACGAGAAATTGCCAGTATAACAATTCATCGCGTTTTTTGAGGAGTGAGCATTCAACGTGCTACATATACGGACAAGAAACTCTTTCGGACAAAGTGAATACCCACGACGAAAGAGAGATACAGCTGTGGTCAGTGTCGTAACTATGGGGGGATGAGGGGGACAGATCCAGAAACCCAAATACTAAAAAAAAAAAAAAATTATGTCACAGCATTTGAGACTCGGAAAATGTTCATAAAAATATTTGTTTGGAGTGTTTTGTTAAATGGATGCGAAATGTGTACAATCATAAAAATGGAAAGAATCAGGCTTGAAGCAATGGAAATGTGGGCCTGGAGAAAATTAACAAAAACAAGGTTGGAAGACAGAGAAAGCAATCGACAGGTGCTAGAAGAAGAAGATGAAAACAGATGCCTTTTAAAAACAATTGGACAAAGGAGAGCAAAACTGATTGGACATGTAATTAGTAACAATCAGTCCCTGACCAACATATTCGAAGGCAAAGTGTCGGGGTAGAAAAGAAGAGGTGGACCCAGGACAGCATATTTAAGAGCGTTGCACGCGATATGAGAATGACATCATACGCCCAGCTGAAAGAAACAGCGAAGAACAGGGACACGTTGCTGTTATGACTAGGCACTGTCTTTAGAACTTGATGATGAAGGTATCAGAGCAATCCTACTTGTTTCAAAAACCTTTACGAAATGTTTTAGTTTTATTTTGGCATATCTTAATTATTCAAATTGGTCATGCCATGTTTCTATAAAATACATTCATGTTATAAAGCAAAATTTCGTGTATTATTTCCCGGTGTGGTGTGCTATTCAATCTGATCCATCCCCCCCAAAGCCAGGTCCAAGTTACGACACTGGCTGTGATAGAAACATTTTCCCCAAAGCAAAACACCAGAATAAAGATTTCACTTGTTGATATCCTCGAAAACACTTCGCACTTACAATTTAAGAGGATGCACACGCATTGACAATAATATGTATGCCGAATCCTCGGTGCAAAAACAAGGCAAATAGACACGAGGAAATAGGACCATCAATTATACTTTGGAAAAGAGAAAACTTTCACAGGGCACAGAACGAGAAAACTCCCAATCTCATTTTGCAATCGGAGTCAGCTAAACCAAAACGTTTCAAGAAAAGAAAAAATTAAACAGACTTACGAGTTTGTTTCGGATTAACGATGAGGAGGGATTCGAAAAAGTAAAGTTTCTGCACTGGGATTTACGATCAAGAGTAATGGATGCACAGGAAACAGATCTCAAAAGGAAAGCCACACATATCTATGAAATATTGCAATCCAGACCTCACCACAATATCGCATAGAGCTATCAAAAGCATGACACAATGTGGACTAAAATACAGTTTTCAGTACATGAATAATGAGACAATTATGTTGTTGGCAAATAAAGAAGCTTAAAATCGCTCGTCACTGTTGACGATATCATAAGAACAAAAATATGCACATTATATTTATCATATCACAGCATTAGAACCCCGACTGAGGAAGAGAGAACCCCAATTTGGAACAAGAGGACTAAGAATATAATGAAATCGTTACTTACGTTTGAAGATAAATATATTTCTCGTGCACACAGCAGCAAAGCAGTATGGTGATTGAGATTCTTAGGAAAGAAGCGACGAGCACTTGGGAAAACTACACAGAATTCAGCGAGAACACTTATGCATTCCTGAGAATATGTCGATCGAGTGAGAGAATCAAAGAAACCAACGCACGATCTCCAAGTGTAGACTACGAGTTGTGCCTCCAAACGACTAGAGCTGTGTCGTTCATGAATGAATCGTTCAGAATGAACGATTCAATGGCATGAACCGAATGAATTGAATCTACGTTTTCAACTCGAATCGTTCAAAATGAACCGTTTGATGGAAGATTCAAATCCGCCGAATCCAAATCGTTCATATTGAACGATTTGGATTTCCACACAAATCGTTTAATACGAAGGATTTGTGTGGAAGATTCTGCTAGCAATCCGCCAAATCCAAATCGTTCAATAAGAACCCTGTAAATACCCTTGAAACACCTTGCCTTGTGTTTCCGAATTGGAGCATCACACTTCACTTTTTTGTTTGTTTTTTCGCACACTTTGGATTCGAGATTTACTTGGATTCGAGGTTCACATGAATTCGAGATTCACACTGATTCGAGATTCACACGGATTCGAGATTCACATGGATTCGAGATTCACTCGTGGATTTGTTTCATTCGGTTCATTATGAACGATTTAAAGAACGGAATCATTGCCACGAATCAAAGCCCATGAACCGAATCCACAAAATGAACCGAAATTCCCACCTCTACAAACGACGCTGTCTTTCCCATTTCCCCTCGTCCAAGGCGCATTCCCTGGAGATAGCCTTGAAGGCCTCTCCAGGAGACTGTCGGGGTGGAATAAAGCGAATGGCTCCTTGCCCCACCGTTGGATAGCGACGACGCACATTGCCAAGTGTTCACCGACCACTACGGCTTCATTCCCACCCGACAGTCTCCGTCAAGGTCACCCACGGCAGCGGTCAGTTAGCAGCAGGGGCTCTTTGCCAACCCATCATCGGCCACATTTCAATGCATGCATGCGTTGGGTCAATCGAGTTTAAATGTTCTAAATGGTTTTCAAAGAAAATATGCAAGTTTAACTAGCATATGATTAATTAGGAAGAAAATAATTCAATATGGTAACAATGACATTTCTTCCAAAATAATACAGTATAAAAAAACATCTTAATGAACTTCATTGTATTAGGGCCTATGTCCTTAAAAAATCTGTATTTAAAATATGAGTAATTACTTTTTAAGTTAGGAAACACTTGGATATAGCCCGAAGCCTTTGCTATCATTCCACAAGGTACGAAAAAACAACACATGGTTACATCCAACCTCATTCTCTAGTTTAAATAAAGCGTATCACATGAGTATATCGCCAGGGGAAGATTTTCTCGAATGTCTTCAGCCACGCTTGACAGTTAAAACCGCTTTCGGAAACATGGCTTTTCACCAAACGGCAATTGTTTTTTCTCCGTAACATAAGGGAAACAAATTTATGATTAATGAGAGAACAACGTTTTTTCCTTCAACTATGGACGCACAATAGTTTTTTCTTCTCTTTCCTTGGGGCTCGTATGGACGGGAAATGGTTAGTATTTTCCGCGGAACCTATCGAAAATTATAACTGTCAAGCCTCACATTCTTTATCAAATATTAAAATCAGCACAGAGATGAACATTTGAGAAAAATCCTAAGTAATAATCGGGAACTCAAATTTAACCACTCTGGTTTGTTTCTTCCTCCGTCAGCGAGTCTACCTTTGACTTTTGGTGAAAGATACACAACAATACGGGAAGAGATGGAGATAAGAATTCTGAACATATATGAAGGCCTGTATATCCTGCCATAGCCTGCTTGATTGTACGAATGGAACCAGCGATCGCCATATATTTATGCAATAATTCCTTCGCTATAACTTACGCATCTTAGGGTATTATCGGCTATCGATGGGCAAAAGAACATGGAATCAGGACTCCCTAACTCTTTGCGTGTCTTAAAATGTTTTATCCATGCCGCGATTTGAAGAATAGAATTGTTTTGAGGCTACTTTGAGTGAAATTCTTGATCTATCGAAACTGTCGTTCATTTCGGGTCAAATACACAATAGACTTGAAACGCTCACGACTAATTAAAAAAATGCATAAGGAATACATCTTCTGCCGTGTAATTCATGCATGCTTGGTGTGGAAGCACCCTTTGCCACACACCCTTTGAGTGGCTTGCAGGGTATGACGTAAATGTAGATTTACATTTTCAATGAAATATCTTCGAAGAAAATTCCGTCAGTTCACAAGCACCGGACGCGACCCATTAAGGGTTAACATCACCCGCTTTCAAGTTTTTTTTTTTCGTCGTTAACGAGGCTAAACCCGTCTTCAGCTGTCTCCTTAAAGGTACGCACATGATTTGGAATCAGTTGTACCTCGTACCTGTAATAATGAAATATCAATGTATAAAAGAGCTTCCTTTACTTTAATCGAAAAATTGATTTATACAGAATTAAGAGTGGATACATTCGAACTTTACAGTGAATTTCGGAGCCTTAATTTGTACATTGTCATATCGGAGACGCACCTCAATACAACATTTTATCACTCATAATATTAGGTCAAGGATTCTTCAGGGAGAATTTTATTTGAACGCCTCTTGCTTGGTAAGAGGGTCGTAGGAGAAATTATGTATTGAATACATGATACATATATGCCACCAAAGAATCTAGAGACACGAAATACATAAACGGACAACCTGAAATCAACACATTGATCGCACTGTGCGAAACTAAATAAAACCGTTTATTAACGAACACTTAATAAACCTTGGATACCAGTGATTCATATGAAAGTGGACATCACGAGACGAAGACGACAAAGTTATAACTTGATCGATTCGCTTATAGCGTACCATTCCAGGTCAAACTGACAATATTATTCAAAACTACAAACTACGTACGTTGATTGAAGACACATCATGTTCCCTTATTTCGAGAATAGTAAGAACTCATCACAAAGTCACATATTAATTCGAGTCTGGGAAAATAAAGTGATTTCCAGTGTTTAATTTACTGCCACGCATTCCAATGGTTAAGCACATTGTCCGTATACCTGTTGGAATATACGAGAAACATTTGTTTAAAAGATACGCCTGGAAAATACAAGATCTTTCACAGTAATTAGCAACATAAAAACGGACAGATTAACAAAACATAATAGATTCGTTAGCGTCGTATTGTTGTAGGTCAAGGGCCAAATGCCAGCGATGAATAATGTCTTTTTAACGCATTTCAACAGATAGCAGAACATTCTCGGAGGATTCATCCTATCGCCACAGATTCATTCGAGTGGTGAAACGTAAAATTAAGTGCCAACATTTATGAATTAATCTCTTAAGCATTAGGAAGGTTACACAATTCAATAGACACAATAAACATTCATGGCTATACAGGAACTAGACAATTATATCCTGAACTAAACACTTAAAACTGCATTTTACAAACATTTTCATAATCATACGCAAAAGAATTTAGTTTTCAAGCGGAAAAAACTTAGACGTTTGACAGAAATTTCTCAGAAGACTTAATTATAGGAATGCCTCAAGTTCACTCAAAGAATTTAATAACCAAAGGAATCTAGAGACACGACGCAAATCAACGGATACATGACAACAAGAACACTGATTGCAATGTCCGAAACGAAATACCACCGCGTATCAACATAACCATTAATTAAGAAAAGGATTAATGTATTTATAGCATCACCAAAACCACGAGACGTAAAAAGAGTACAAAATAAAATTCATTCGCTGATACAGATCTTCCCAGGTTTACGTTAAACTGCCAAGATTATAGACGACTCTGTACTTCGTAAGTCGAAATATATCATAACAGCATCTTAATTCGGAGGCGAATTTAAATTAATCTAAAAGCCATAGATTAATTTGAGTCAAGGAAATAAAAGTGAATTGCATAATACTATGTGGACACACACTAAATTATTGTATCCGCACACTCAGAGACCCAATCAGCATGCATTACTTTTGCAATATCTCAACGGAATACGAGGGAAGGAATGGAAGTTCGCGACTACTGTTCATTGGTATTCTGAAACATATCTGCTGGTCCATCGTTTAATGACAAGTAAGAAAAACGTATCCTAATATTGGTTTTATAAAAAGACGTATGAGAGTCGAGTTGAATGTAAATAAATGAATATGCGTTTCTCGTAAGATGAGCTTTAGTCACTTCATAAGAATAGGACTTCGTTTGATTTACTAGTTCGCTTGAACAAAAAAATCTCTCAAACACATATATCCAAATCTGTAATCGTGGGTTCTCTTGTTTTGCAATGTTTTGGGCATAGTTTATCTTGACGAATTAAATTTTGTTTCTCCTTAGTTACCATAATTAATTGATATATATCAGGTCTGCAAAAATATCTTATCTTCATGTTTTGGAATAAAATACAGAGGAACAATAATTAAGTATGTCAGATCAATGGATCACTTATGTTGAGTTGGTGGAGTTTGTCAGACTGGGGGTCTATCCTTTAGTGCTACCATATCATAACATCATCATATTATGGAAAGCGGACATTTTTACATCCATGTGTGACTTGAACGCTTCATGCTCTTACCTTCCGGTGGGGGATTGCATAAGTTATTGCGTCGAAAGGAATAACCGGCAATCGACAAGTGCCCGTGTACCAATTCATCAATCAATTGAAGATCATGGTGTAATCGACTGAAATTGTTGACTCATTTACCCATTGATAAGTACTTGGACGCAGTCACGAAGGCAATCGGCCGTCATAGGCAATCCGTGTTCCTTCAGATGAGAACAGATAAGGGATATATTTTCCTCCTGCAAGTGGCTGAGAAGGTGGAGGGTGAGAGATAAAGAAGAATAGGACGAAGCTGTCTTGAGGCGTCTTTCTGCTCACATTGTTATCATCCACCAGCGGCAGCAATCAAGTGAAACGGGTAATCTTCCTTTCTTGATTTTTGGTCTTCATTTCCTCTGAAGTGTTTCAGTGTATTTTACAGTCAGCACACCTCGTTTCTGGAATCGCACAGAGTCAGATTGGACTTAGTCTTGTTCAAGGTAAATGCGTGACTCCATTTTCTCGCTAATAAGCATGTTTGCCAAATGGAACCTTTCTCATTAACACTTCGATTGCCTTCGGATTTCCAAATTAACGGCCTTTCTATATAAAATAGAGGGAGTGCATAGCATTCTGTTGTAAAACGAAAATTTAAATGTTCATTATGAAGTGTTTATAAATGGTACGTTTGTGAAATATGTATCATGTTGTCGTTAAAAGCCACAGTGACCTTCATATTCACTTTCAATCATTACTCATACTTTTTGAGAGCTAAGTTTTACCGATATAGATGAATAATTGAAAACAAATCCCGTTATTGTTTCCAGAATTGGAAATAGGTATTGGTAGGGAGAATAATTGTTTCACAATGTTTAAAATCTTACGATGGTGATATGCGTATCATATTGTTGTTAAATGCCACCGTGAGCTTTATATTCTCTTTCAATTATTATTTTTACTTTTCGAGAGCAATTTTTCACCGACATAGATAATTAATTAAAAACAAATCCCATTATTGTATCCAGAAGTATAAAAAAGTATGTTGAGTAATTTTTTTTTCATTTACCGTATACAGCGATATATTGGCATCAATCTTATTGTTTGCAGTCGCCATTTTTGTGGTTGGATTTCGTCTTCTAGTCTCCCTACTCTCAGGGCAGGAAAGACCAACAGACGTTCTTCTAGAATCTTCCTCAATTCGGTGAGTGCTGTATTCCTTAATGTCTAATTATCCCTGTTTAATCACTCACCTTGGGTTGGAAATATTATAAGTCGATGAGTTCATTGAAGATTTAACTGCGTCGACTTTGTTTTATGACATTTCCTGTCAATGAAATTAGATAAATTACTCATTTCTACGTGTATATATGAATCCGTGTTAAGTTTTTTGTTGAGAGAACCGTCAAAAGAAAACATGTTTGTTGATTGTTTAACCACTAGGAGTGCTCGAAAGATTTGTGACGGCTAAAAAGGAGTCATTTGTCTTATGCCGTCAATTTAGAGCACTTATTTATCCGAAACAAAATAATAAGAATTAGGAAAGTCAATTCCAATCGATATACGTTATTCTGTTAACCTTGAAGGTAGTTTTATTTATAACAAATTCCACCAACAGGAGTAAGTCGATATAGTAAACAATAGGTGCGCCACTTAAAGTATAGAGGAAGTCAAATTGGAAGGAATGATGAGGAGAGACAGATTGGAAGAAGTTTCGCTTGTCAGCAGTTCCCCTTTCCCGTGCAAGCAATGTAAAGGTTTAATCAGGGAACACAACAATTAAAAATTTCCTTAATTGTAGAAAATGGTCATAAAATGACAGGGAATTACGTACCCATTGGTGATCAGAATGCTTTCCTGGTAATCTTCACCAAATTGTGTGTATTTTGAGATATAGCACCGTATGGAGTAACTCGCATCTTTATCTAGTATTCCAGTACCAATGCCTCAATCGATTTAATGGTTCGAAACAATCGACTATTCCCTTGTTCGACCGCTCACAATGGCGCGCACGCAGTCACGTGGACATTCAGCCGTAAGACACCGCCCGTATTCCTCAAAACGAGAAGAGGAAAGGTTTTTTTCGTTGCCAATCGCAGATATCCGAAGATGAAGTTGGAGACAGAGATAAGGAGAGTCGCGTGGCGAAGACTCAGCGGTCTCGAGGCGTCCCTTCCCTTACTTTGTTATCAGTCACCAGAGTCTCCTGAGATCGCAACGGGAGAACACTCTTACTTGTTCGTGCTTTGTCGTACGTTTTACCGAAAATATCGTCAGCGTGTGCTCATTGTTTTACAAGGGAGGAATTAGACGTACGCAGATTGGATAGTTCTCCATTCAGGTAAGTGAAACACTCGGTGAATTCACTGTCTGTTAATTACATTTTCTTTGTGATCTGAAGAAGTATATGAATGTTCCGCCCTAATTATAGCAAAAAAATGATTTACGTGTTCTTGCTACTAGAAGACTACTATGCTTTGGCGGTTAATATAGCAGTTTCTGTTCATATTAAAGAATGGAATTTGATGCCGTAATTGTATATATCAATGGTTTTGAAATCGTGATGCTAGGATGGTGAATGAATAGGAGTAATTATTTTATATTGAAGAAGAATTTAGCGATTGTGATATGTTGCATTCTAAAAAAAACGGCGCATATGATCATTCTGATTTATTGCATATGGTGCTTGCCATTTCATACATATACCTTTAAGATTAATTTTTACTCTACTATTGGAAAAAATGCGATTTCAGACGGATGTACTGAACTTACTTTAGAAACATAAAAGAGCAGTGATTGCATTTGAATAGGAAAGATTTTTATTTCTTTGATCTTGCGAGAAAATGATTTTATTGCACACATTTTTTGCAAAAGAGAACTCGTATATGCCATTAATTTCTCTTGATACACAAAAACGTAAATCTTTTTGTTAGGTTTTACGAATATAGTTCTCAAACCTGACCGCAGTAGAGAGATGTTTTTCTCCTGTTTTTAGCAATTGATATTCTAAATTTTTTATCGCTAATAAAAATTTCAAGGGTTTCCATATCATGGAGTTAGCACTTTGCTTCGTCAATGAGTAACAGAAAGAGTACCTTTTCATTCCCCAATGTGAATTGTGTACTCTTTCTGTAAGTTCACTCAAAGTGATGGTGGAACAATTAATGCTCATTAAGAATGAACTTGTCATTGCCATGTGAGGATTACTAATTCAACAATCAATTGAAGACCATGATGCAATGCAAGTCTCGATCCATTTTTCACCACGGATGAATCTTTGGATACAGTCACGTTGGCAGTCGGCCGTCCAGAGTTGGCCGTTTTCCTTGAGAAGATTCGAGATAAGGAATTCATGTTTTTCTTCCTACGCGCGTGTCCGACGGTGGACCGATAAAGAGAATCGCACATTTGAGACGCAGTTTTCTCTGAGGCATCCCTCGCTCACCTTTCTTATCAGTCACGAGTGTCGACAGACGAGTGAGTCTCCTCGATTCTCCGTCTTCTTCATTTTTTTGTTCTAAGTTCCTATCTTGTTTCTCCGTCTTCAATCTTTCTCCGTAGGATTACAGCAGATTTTTAAGTTTTGATTATCTCTTAAGTGGGAACAGACGAGGGCAGAGTTGACTTCGTTTCGCTGAAGGTAATGATTTATTCAGATGTATCGCTGTCTTTCAAACAGTGTCTTAAAATAACATTATTTTTCTAACGTCATTATTACTGTACTTCAAAATTTATCTCTTTCCTGTTGAAAGTAACGGAATTGCTTAACGTACTGCTGGATTACAGATTTTTAAACGCATGTTGTAAACGCAAACATTTGTTAATTGGTGAATAGTGTGTAATGAAGTTATTACGAGCCGTAGTCTCTTTCAAATAAATTGTATTTCGTTTTGAGAGCTAATTCCTCCATCGGCAAAAATAAACAGACAAAAGTTCCGTAATGACGTCCGGTAAAGGAGAAAAATTAGGTGAAAGAAAATATTTTTTAAAGCTAGGAATATGAGTTATCTTTAATATTTTAACTAATTCTTTGCATGTCTCATTGCTGTGGATCTGTGGGATTTCTTACCTCCCTACAATCAGCGGAAAAGGACCGGAAAGCCACCTTCTAAACTCTTCCTAGATTCGGTGAGTGTGACCCTTTATCAATAATTCATCTTCTTTGTATATTCACACTCTGAGCTATTAAGAGAGCCAGTCAGTTGTTCCGATAAGGATTTTACAGTGTCCACATCGTCTCTGAAATGTGATGGTCATTAAATAAAAACATTACGCGATTGTGAGCTCATTTCTCCGTGGTGATAAACCGCCATTCGTTGCCTCTCACAGAAGTTTTGACTCAAGTTAGAAATTAGCACTCAAAAATACCTGTGCATGCTAAATTTATAGATTTGTAATAACGAGGCGTCTTTTTGCGTTTAATTAACTTGGATCTGATTTTAAAACTGTATTTTTTTATTATGTGTTTGACTCCACCAGATATGTTATACAGAGTTCAGTTAATATTTGTATCTAAATAGAGAAATTCAATAATTCTCTTAGACGTGCACTATGCTGAGGGAAAGACAAATTTATTTCCTTTAAACTTAGAAAAGTCCTTATTCTGTAACCATGTTTTTTTGTGTTCGATAATTTTTGTTTTTTTTTTTTTTTGGTGTTGAACTTCATGAGAGATTTTGGAATGTGAGACACCAGGTGTGTTTCGAAAATCCAAATGAGAGTATGTAAATTGTTGACCACGTGGAGTTTTACCGTGGAATGAAGTTGGTATGATTCTAAAACATGCACATAATTTGTTGTGTAGTGAACATCTTAACCGACCTAATTGACGCACGCATATCTAATTATTACACGAAAAACAATACAAAATGGTGTGATTATAATTGGTAATATCAATCTGAGGACAGTGTGTCTATATTGAATTTCAACGAACTCGGTGGAAGCACTATGGTTTGAATTCATCGCGTGATTTCATGGAAAGGATTAATGGTTATTTTTCTGAATGCAATGCTTACAGTTTCCATGACGACTGGTAACTCGGAAGACTGGGACGTGGTCGCCTCGGATCCGCCATCTTGAGAGGAGGGAAGCGCCGGAAGTCGCCCGTCGCCACTTCCGGCCGATGATAGTCCCTCAAATATTTCCCTGAGGGCGCTGGCGATTCTCTCATCGTGCGCGGGTTTGAATTGGCCACTGTTGACGAGATGACGCAACAAACGGCCATACGCGTAGTCAAAGCCATCCATCTTGTCCTCCTTGGAAATACGACGTATCAAATAACAAGGAATGACTGAAGAACCGTTATAACCTATAAACAGCACAGAAAAGTGTGAAATTAGAAAATATGTATCAGATTTAGAGGCATGCTTACAACATAGATGTACATATTTTTTTTTTAAATGAACAATCGGAGTGCAGCACAATATTCCAGAAGAAACTGAAATATATGTAGTTTAGTTATAGCAAAAATAGTGGAAGATAGAGCGTTTTATATCCACTCCCCAAAGAGGTAACGTCCTATTAACTCTGATTCCTTTTCTGTTGAGTTCGGCGCCAATCTACGTTCGAAATGATAAGAAGAATGCCTTGCTCTGCTCTTCTTTGGACAAAGTAGAATAGACCATCCAACTCCTTTTCCTTCTGTTTGTGTCTATTCTCCACTTTTCTACTTCTTACTCAATCATTTCACCGTTTTCTCTTTGATACAAAAGTCTATTATTCCATCAGCGACGAAAGATTATCTCTCCTTATTCGATGACTCCCTTTCGGAGTAAATAAAAATCCATCAGTCAAGAAGCAGTTGGCAAGTGGAGAGGTCGCTGGAAGTTGGATGAGTGAGCGCTGTCTGATGACTTCCGAAAGAGGCCTTTGAAATCCATGATGCAATGAGGGAGGAGGAGGGATGGGAGGATGAAAACCTTTGACGTCTTGTTTTTCACATCTAGATGGCGCAGATTATAGCACTTGTTGCGCATAGGTACTCTTACTCACCGCATAGGTAGCGTGGGCGATATAACTCCGCCAAATTTATACACCAACGTTTTTCCCGTCTCCAAGCACCAGTATTTTTGAATATTTTACACAAAAATTATATTTTTGTCCTTTTCATGACAATTATAACAATGAATAGTTTATTAGAAGTACTGAGGACAGAGTTCACTGCAATTTTATTTGTGATATAACATTCATTTCCCGAATTTTCAAGTTGAACACATCACCCTCATGAAAGAAGGATGAAATTGAGGACTCTATCGGGAAAACTCAACTAAAATTGATGTAACACGCCATTTATTAAACACAATGTTAATGCCTTTGGGCTTCCTAGCAGAAAAAAAGTGTTCATTTAAGGTTCTTTTTATGTTCATTTCATGTTCCACTGTTCTTTTAACGATCTTTTTATGTTCTTTTATGTTCAAAATTTTATCCCGATTTTATGTGCGTTTTTTTTATGTTCATTAAATGTTCTTTTACCGTTCAATCTCGTAAACTCTTAAAGAACATAGCTTTGTCTCTTTTATGCTCATAAAATGTTTGATTGTGGTACTATCAGTAAAATAAGGTTCATTTCTTGAAATCATGCTCTTATAGAGTATAGAATTCAATAATTTCAACCCCGAATCCGAAAAGGCCTCAACTCATTCAAACAAAGGGGTAATGTTTGTGTTACCGGTAATAGTGTAAATTCCTCTCGTCCTCCACATAGCTCTGGCTGCAGAGTGAACTGTAGGAGATGTTTTTAACGTAAATGGTGCTTTTTATGTTATTTCCATCACGATAAAAATGGTGTTCTTTTAGCGTTCATTTTGTGTTCTTTTAATGTTCACGTAGTGTTCAAATTATGTTTCTTTTTCTGCGTCAGGGGGGATGTTCATTTAGTGTTCTTTTAATGCTTTTTCTGAAGGAAAGAACATAAAAAGCATGCTAAATGAACGTTCCCTGTGAACACAAAAAGAACATCATTTGAACAACAAATTAACATTAAAAGAACACTAAATGAACACTTTTTCTGTCGAGGTATTTTCATTAGGGAATGTTCATTTATCGTTCATTTTACTGAAAGAACATAAATAGAACACTGAATGCACATCCCCCATTAAAAATATAGCCCCAGATAGCATGCAAACTTACGGCAAACTTGTCATAGGCTTGTCACGACAAAGTTGTCGTGGCAAGTTTGCATCAAGCTTGCTGGTGCAAACTAATTCTAGCCTGAAAACTATCTGCATGTGTTAAGGAAACTCCACGTTCGACGCATGCTCCTGCAACGCACGGGAAGAGTATGTCTAATCATTCAGAAAAGTTTCATAAAATTCAGATGTGTTTATAATTTGATTTTTAATGCCTAATGAACGTTCAATAGAAATTTGTAATGCAATCATCTGAAATTCACGCGTATTTTCCTGTCTCTTTTGCTTCATCACTGTGTTTTTGCCCATTTGCGTTATTTCTGCATATTCTTTATTCTAAAAATACTGTGTGCTAACATTTTGAAGAATTTAAGCATAGGATTTGTAAAGCGTCAAATCTGAAATATTAAGTACGATATTGTCTACGTTTACCGGTAACTTGTGAAATCTGTTAGATAACTGAGTGAAGTGTATGTGACAATGGAATTTCAAGCGCTTAAGTATGTCTACGATTCTTGTGTTCTTAAAGAAATATCTCAATGAGCCTTCTAAGTATCAGAGATTAAAGTCTCCTTTTATTTACCAAAGAACTCGTTTCATTGCACATAGGGATGCAGCACTTAGATTTATCCAGCAACCACTGAAATTATAATTTAATACAATGTTTATCCTCTAAAGTTAAGTTGAAAAGTAAATTATAAGTCAGACAAGAATATTTAGAAGCGCACTCCTCAGTTTGAATACCGCGCCTGTTATTTGGCGCTTTTTTCCGTTTCCTGCGCATCGCGATGCTCCATTGTTCTTTTGTCGGTTTGCGACCATGAAAGTTTTAATGTGTTTGTTTTAGTGTTTGTGATATGAATTTGCTATATTTGATGAATCAAGATCATATAACAACGAGAAAAATACCACAGGCGTCCGTCGCCGATCTTATACTCTCACACATCGTACCTCGGTTGTGGAATTTGTGCTTCATAAAATATTCATGACGCGGGCGAGGACGCCACATTTTCAATAGTGAACTGGGAATGTAACTTGGGTGAAGACCTTCATCAATTACTCATATGTGGACAAACATCTGTAGGATGAATCGAATGAGGGGTGGAACCATTCCAAGATGCAGACATCTTCTTCTTGACTGTAAGTTCATTCATCCCCTATGCCTCAATTCTGTTTGTTTACAATGCGTGCGAAAACTATTAAGTCTCATACTCGTTACTTTATCGTGTCTGTATTGCCCGTCGGAAATTATTCAACTTAGTCGTTGGGTAAACGTCCGCATTCATCAACAACACAAAAATTAAGAGCCATTCTCACCTAACGCTGTCATTTACGTGAAATACAGGAATTTCTACCAAAAATTTTTAGAAGTGTGTTACGGAAGCGGACGTTTACCTACCTTTCTGTTATGTTTGCTTTAACACTAGAACCGCCGAGGGGTCATTTTGACCCCTGAGGTTGTATATGTTTGATTGTCACTCGTAGAATTTTTTAGATGGGGTCATCATATATGTATGACTTTTAATCTTTTTTCATGCCTAATTGGATGCCACTTAGGTAAAAGATACGTATATTGTTATTTTTATGAGGTACAGGCCCTCAAACCCCTCGGACCGCCAAGGGTTCAAAATGACCCTACGTTTTTTGTACATCATTTTCTTGTTTGATGTTCATGGTGTCTGCTTCGTTGTACGCACAATTGTATGCAACGCTTCCCCATCCATTGTACCTCTTCATCCCTTGGTTCCCAAACATGATAGCTAGCAGCCGTACTGGCACCAGCTTGTCTAGACCGCCGATTGCATGTTGTCGAATTTCGTCTTCCAATTTTATTTCCTTTCCTTGTATTGTCTTTCACAAAGTATCAAATGCCACTTCTCAGTTCTTTCCCCGGTTTTATTTTGTATACTTTTTGGCTAAAGACAAACGCATTCAGCGACGCACATGCAAACTGTTGAGCCGTGTCCCCCTCACAAATTCCATCCTTACCTTGTGTAGTCATTTACAAAAAAATCAAAATGTGGTTTCTCTCCTCTATCCCTGGTTGTCTGGGATCGCATTTAAATATCGGTCGGTATGGGTTTTCTTCCGATGAACTGAATGCCCTAAACTACCATCCGCCTTCTTGGATGTTCTTGTTTAAGGAAGTTAGTACAATTGGTTTCAGTAAGGATAAGGGTAATTAAAGTTTTTAACTTCGCAGAGATGAATCATCCATTTATTTATTCAGCAATTTTTTGTAACACAGTCCGAGGAGTGCTTTTCTACCACTGGAGATTAAAACCGTTAAATTACTTTAATTGAAAATATGGATTACAGGATCCTTGCCACCCATTTACTCTGTGTAATAAATTACATTTTTCAGTTTTTAGGTGTTTTACGTTCCGATATGAATTTCTTCTATTTTCAGAATCCCATCCTAAAAGTTGGCTGTCTACTGACAGAGAGTAAAAGCGTAACATTTTTCTACCTGAATATGGAATACTGGCTCAAAAATGGTGTGATTTGGCGTATTCATTCCAATGCGTATTATTCTGATTTGATAAAATATTGTTTGAAATAGTATTTGGTTTTTAAGGGTTTAAGAAAGTACTACATTATTTATAGAATAAAATCAGAAATAATTATGCCATAAGGTTCAATGTTACTACAACCACGTCTACAGCTGATGATGTAATAATTGTCATTTTTCGGTCTATAGAAAAAATATATTATTTTAAAAAAGTAGGAATATTGTAACCATTCCTCAAACTTTATATCCTATTGATCTCCTGGTTTAATTTGTTGAGTATTTTGGAAAGAAGTTAACAAAAAAATTTCACTTCTACATCCTGGGCCGTTCATATCCATATTGTTAATAAGCCGCTCCAACATTTCCCCGCTTCAACTCTTTCGGTCCATTGCATCCTCCTCATTTGCACCTCCAAACATCTCCAAATCTATCTTTACTTGGTTTCACCTACGTTGTCGTGGTATTACTTCTGGATTTCCTCTTCAAACCTTCCTTCATTTCTCACCTGTTCTCTTTTCTTAACAAGTGTCCTACCCCATCTCATTCATCTGCATCTCAGCTCGCTTATCTCTATCTACATACTATCCTGCAAGCCACCGCTTGGGTGTGTAGCAGGAGGTTGTTAATATACCATCCATGTAAATATGTAAAGTTTTGTGAGGTAAAATGGTGAAGTATATTATGAAGGTGTATTGAATGGAGCTCAGTTTTTATAATATGGTCACTTATTAAGCGCGAAAAAAAACCAGTGTTTGTACCTATGTGTTGGGCAATATATTTCACTTATGATATGACGTCTGTCTGATCTAAAGACACAGTGGGGCGTCATGATTATATTTTTTATCGCACTGAAGCATAACAGTTTTGAAATTTATTCAAGCAACCTAAGCTTAGTTCATAGCCTCTTGTGTGTTAAGGGACTCCCACTTTAAAGATTATAACAGTTTTGAATCAGAATACATTTAATTGAATAATTTTTAATCAAAGTGTCCAGCGTTTTTTGTATTGTATTAAATTTTTGATCAAATTATTATGACCATGGGACTAATTAACGTTCGTATCTATAGTTCATTATGGAACGCAAATGCCAGTCCAAAGTGTACTCACCCAAGCAGCCGAGACGCTCCTTTTAAGCTGACATAAGTGATAAAAGTGTAGTTAAAAGGTTGATTCATTACCACTTACAACTTGTGGTGAGAAAATTGAGTTAATGTTATAGTTTTCGATGGACCAGAGATATGATCCATTTAATGACAGATAGCAACATACATGAAATAAGCATTAATTGTGTTACAACAGGAAAAAAGCAATTTATAAGTGTTAAAATAGGGAAAACTCTTCTAGTCCAGTCTGGTGAATTCTCTTTCCTCTAGGTAGCTGGGAACGTAAGTATGCGCACAAGGTACGGGTGTCAACGGGCACACACTGTAAAAAATCTTTTTAGGGGTTTAAGCGGCCTAGAGCGGTTTAAAACAGTCAATTATGCCAACAAACTAGATATTTTTCGTACATATTTTACCATTCTACCTGCGCTCTCTAGGGACAGCCTGCCGTACTCCACAAATGCATAGTTTAAGATATAAATGGTATGCGTATAAATATCTCGTATAGTAACCATAAGAGCTGTCTGACCAATATCTGTCCTACAGAATCAGTTGCCGGCGTAAAAACTTTGGTTACATCCTCCTCTTGATAGTACACCGTCCTTTGATTTCCACAATATTTCGATCATGATTCCAATCAGAGACGACGGAACTTTTAGAGTGCTTCGGCATTGCAGTGATCCTCTGCAATGAGTATATAGAACACTTTATGTTCCATGCATTGAACGGTAAAACCTCTTCCCTCTCTCTTCTCTTGACAATGGTTTCTAGTTTTACGTCACACTGCCCGATTACTAAGATGACAAAATTGCAAGTGACCTAGAGGAAAAGGGATGCGGTGGCCCTTTAAAAGCCTGCCCTAGACCAATACTACAGTGGAAAGGGGAAAGCAAAGAGGTATAGAGTATTCTAAGAGATTATAATCCCAAGTGTTAAGGTTGTGACGTCTTGAATTGGCGACGAAAAGTGGATAAAATTGTAGAGTTTTTTCCACCTATTGCATGCATATACTCAATGAAATACAGTCATTATTATTCTACAATGGATTTCACCTCCTCAAATCTCTAGCCTGCGGATAAAAGGTTGTTGAAATTTGAGCCAATGGAGCATTTCGAAACATTTCATGTAAAAATGGATGGTATGAAGTCAATCGCAACTATTAACACCTAGGTTCCAAAAATATGCCATGAGAAACGTTCACTTTAACCTTAGATGCAATTCGGTTTAAAAGAAGGTGGCTTGTTGGTGTAACAGGCTAACATACCGACATTTTTGGGATCGAGTTCGAATCACAGTAAAGACTAGTGATGTTCTAATGGCAATTTTCATTCCTTGATGAATATAATTATAAATTTGATCCGAAATAACAACAAAGTTGTTTGTTTTAAGTTATTATAAGTACAATAAACTATTTGAATCATTCTGTTCCCGGATGAAATATTCCCTTTTTGGTTGAAATTTCAGCAATGAACACATTTTAAATTTTCCATTGACATTAAATTTGCAAAATTCCATTTGTCATTTTACTAATATTAGTCCTATTTATTGTACAACCTTTAATTTAACAGCATACAAAATAATTGAAATATTAAGTTCATATAATATTTATTTCATATTCAAATGAATCTTTTCCGATAATTAATTCAAATAAAACTACATGAAAGTATAACATATAAAACATTCAACCATATTCATAAACAATTTGAAATGTATAAGGCATTAAAACTTTGATTTGACTATAAGGGTATAATAGAAGACTTCATATTATGGAAAATCATAAATCAGTGAATAAAAGGAGAATGAAATTACATTATAATTATACATTTAAACATGCGTTACATGG
>CAUJGU010000051.1:0-36755 GCA_963169105.1 Ceriagrion tenellum | reverse complement strand
TTTGGAGAGTAATAGTTCAAGGCAGGAGGACATCAATGCGGCACTGTAAAAAAATCTCAGGGCCCATAAGGGGGCCCTTGGGTGGTTTTACGGTACGTATTGGGTTTTGTGTAGTGGTTTCAGTTTTACTTTTTTAAATTACTTCCGCTCAAGATAGAGAGTTGGAATTTTTTCATTAAATGTCAGAAGGAATGAAGATTTGAATTCTTTCAAACAGTTATCCTTTAAAATTTCGTAATTGATTGAAAAATACGTTTTTAGCTGCTAAAACGCATATTTTTCTGTCAACGAAGAATGCCATATTCGCATGAGAACCAGATTTCTTAAAACTTAACATTTCTTGTGAAACTCAAATGCTGACTGCACATACGGAAATGTCACTTCCGATAGATTAGTTGGCGACTAGGCAATTGATTTACATTTTTAAACCCGAATCTGCAACCGAAATTGCCCTTAGCGAGGTGTTCGTGCAACGGGAATATGAAAGATTTCACAAATACAGGGAAAGGTAACATACGAGGGCTGCCAGATTTTCGGCTTCATGTCAAGACAGTACACAATATATTCAGGCAACATTAAACAGAAAAAATCATAGGTACAAAAAATTCATTACCCACCTTCTAATTTGTTACGATGCGTGACGTCTTGTTCTATAGACCAATTTGAGAAAATGTCACCGCCAAGCTTACCTGTAATTATACCAGCCATGAGTGCCGCCACGCCGAAACCAGGGAAAAAAACCATTTCGTAAACTTTCGTGACTACGTCTATGAAGAAAAGTTTACCTTCAAACGTCTAGAATCATGCAGCACGGACCAATTCTCAGCTACTTTCCTCTCGCGCGGTCCGGCGTCTGACGAATCTCACACTGCGATGTTACTTAGCAACGGTGACTACGCTACGGGCATTATTGTATTTCTCCTCCGTGAGCAGGCGAATTGCGCGTGAATGGTGGCCAATGTAATGAAACAGGTACATACACTTACATTCGCCTTTATATCCATATATATTAATGTATAAAAATTACAGGGTTTGTCTGTCTTAAATACAGATCAACAGTTTTAATCCTATCGTACTGAAACTTTGGAGAGTAATAGTTCAAGGCAGGAGGACATTAATGCGGCACTGTAAAAAAATCTCAGGGCCCATAAGGGGGCCCTTGGGTGGTTTTACGGTACGTATTAGGTTTTGTGTAGTGGTTTCAGTTTTTACTTTTTTAAATTACTTCCGCTCAAGATAGAGAGTTGGAATTTTTTCATTAAATGTCAGAAGGAATGAAGATTTGAATTCTTTCAAACAGTTATCCTTTAAAATTTCGTAATTGATTGAAAAATACGTTTTTAACTGCTAAAACGCATATTTTTCTGTCAATGAAGAATACCATATTCGCATGACAACCAGGATTTGGTCTTAATTGCAGCTGGAATTTATATTGCTTAGTTAAGCCGATTAGGAATATAAGCTTTGGATATTGTGCAGCGGTTAATTATTTCGCCTTTTAAAACAACTTTAACTAAAGACAGAGAGCTGAAATTCATTTTATCAGATACCGGAAAGCATGAAACTACTCTAGTTAGTATTTTCTATTCTTAATTTAATCTTTTTATTTTAAGGATTTTATTTTATTCTTTGTCTGTGTGTCTGTACTTTATGTCAATCTACTGTTTCAGTCT
This sequence comes from Ceriagrion tenellum, assembly GCA_963169105.1. Lineage (NCBI taxonomy): Eukaryota > Metazoa > Arthropoda > Insecta > Odonata > Coenagrionidae > Ceriagrion > Ceriagrion tenellum. Next base: position 35,082 of record CAUJGU010000051.1, on the reverse strand, counting down.
TATTGTACTGAAACTTTGCAGACTATTAGTTCAAGGCAGGAGGAATACTGTAGGCTATTTTTAAAAGATCTCAGCGCCCTAAAAGGTCGCAAGAAGGGCCTTTCGGTGGTGTACGCTACGTATTGGCTTTTGTGCAGTGGTTTCATTTTCCTGTATCATATTACTTGCGTTCAAGATAAGAGGGTCGGAATTTCTTTGACAATTTGGTGAATGAATGAAAATTTAATTTTTTCAATCAAATACCATTCCCATAACGTAATTGCCTAAAAACCGTGTTTTTATCAGAAAAATCTCAATTTTTCTCTGAAATCAGCGAATAAACTTTTTCAATGGAAACCAGAGATTTGATTGATGTGAAGGATATTGGCCGGTAATGTCCTGGGTCATGTCTGTTACATTTACAAAATATAGGTGTAACGTTGCCTATTTGAAAGTCTTGGAGTACCTTCCTTAACTATCCAATAATTGAACAGACGGTTTTCGGAACCAATATCTATCACGATGTTCGACAAGAGATAACTAAAGTATTACTTTAAAGAACAATGCTATCACAGACTGTAATTGTGATATTTCATCGGGACAGGTTGATTTGAAGGAGGTTTCGAATTTCAGGTGACATTCCATTTCGCGGCAAGAAATCGAAATACACTGAATAACTTTTGATATAGAGTTGTGTAATCAAAATTTGATTTTTATGCTGTTTAAATAAGACACATTTCTTCACCTGATCATATATTAGGAAAACGACCGAGTTTTACACTTACCCTGAAGTGATGGAACGGTGACTAAAAAGCAAACCACAATACAATAAATTGAATATCCCTCCACACAACGTTTGACACTTATTTACCATAGAATGTTCACCACATATAATTTACCATTCATTACACATTGCCTCTTCGGGCTAATACACTTAAACAGGCCATACACTTTACAATAATTGAGCCACTTCAATGCTTCTTCTGTTCACTAAACAGTACCTCACTGCACATTGCACAAAAAATCTCAACAGCTATACACACAATCATTTGAATGCAACCCCGCACAGGTGGATGCCGTATTCCTGGCCAGCTATCCCTCGAATATGCCCTGCGTTGCAATCTGGGAGTCCTCCACGTTCCTGAGGTCTTCCCGTCGTAATTTGCAGTTTCCCGATTATAGGCAGCCCACTTGGTGCATTTTTGATCAGAAGTTCCCACATATCCGCTCACTTATTGGAAAACTGGTCGATATAGACTGGTGCTTACTGAGCACTCACCCGCCGAGACTCACAGATTGAAAAACTCTTCACTTCAACTGAGTGGAAAGATTCTTTTTACTTAAATAATGCCCGACGGAGAATCTCCTGATTAATTTCTTTGGCGATACCTAGCTGCGGTTGACAAATTGTTGCTCGTTACCATGGCTGCCGTAGACAAATTGTTACTATCCGCTTTTCAAGTGCCGTTAGCCTCTATGGTCTTATCCCATGGGTGGTAGAATGTTTTAGCAGGCGGTGTACCCTTATCACTACGGTGACATGTTGTGGAGAGGCTTTCCAAGTCGTTAAGGATAAATTTTTGTTTGTCGAAATCCGTATACCATATATTTATTTTGGTGACTTACCGTTCATTAATCGCTGTGAACTACCGCCACGGAGACGAAAATACCTTCCCATTATTTTCAAAAATATCATGCCTAAAGACATGCTCTCCGAAAGAAAACCGCCTTTGCCGACTGCTATGTCATAATGATACTATTAGCAAATCTTCATATGTTCATAGCCGTGGAGATACTAACGGGCGTTCTTCATGCTGGCGTTGTGGATTGAGATTCCCTGTTGATTTTAGTAAGTTAAGTTGCTGTAGCGATATTAGTTTGACGGAACGGTTATTTTGTCGTCGAAATAACTGCATTCGCAGTCTTAGTGAAATTTGTATGTGATGCCAAGACCTCCCGTTTGAAACCAAGACCTCCCGATGTACGAAAGGGATAAATCACCATGTCGTGGCAATCCATTCCGTGAAGTGTACAACTTTAAGGAAGTCTTCAAGTATTGCAGTCGCCGTCAGTTTTAGGATGTTGGAAACTGTCATCGGTGTCAGCATTGTTTAAACTAAAGAGGTTGATGGTACGGTACGGGGAAGAGTGTAGGACAACTCCTTATGTAGCCATTGTTTTTTAAGGTGTAAGTCCTCCAGTACACGGAGGGAATATTAAAATCCCCCCCGATGGTAATAAAAATATAGATTTAATGAAGGCTGAAATGCTGAACTCGGTAATTTTTCAAATTTATTACGTGGGATATGTAATAAAAAAGCACACACATTCGAGGCCATGTTATGGGAAAATTTGAACTGTGCTTACGATCTCATCTCCTACAGCGATGAACTCACCACCGCTCGCTCTCGCTCATATTTTTTCCCATATGCATTGGTTGTTTTTTTTTTGGAAATATCTCGGTATCCGTCACATGAGTAGAGTTAATGTTTCCATCTACTAATCATCGTCTGTGGTGAGAATCAGGTGAAGGAAATCCGCGAATGCCTTTTCCATACAACAGCATTTCACCGACTCTGTTTTCAATGAGTAACTTGGGAGAAGCTGTAATTTCATCGTATGCAGTAGGTTAGATGTTTGAGGAAGTCTGTTTGTATGTATGAGAAGGGCGGTATGTATTTAATTGGAATATGAAGATACTCATAAAGTGAAGAAATCTCCCATCGACCCCTTCACTCGTTAATCCAATACATGATGTACTCACTGTCTTATCTTGTATCCTAAAACAGAAGGCCGACAGAGCCGGAATATGCACCTCGGTACACATGAAGGTAGCTATTACAACTAAGTGTGATGTGGCTTTTGGAATAATCAGAGACATTCTTCTAGAATAACATTTATGACAGAGTTGCAGTATATTGTGTCGTTCTGTTTTGACTCGGGAGTAATTTTTGTATTTGGTAGTATGAATAGGTTCTCCCTTGTGTAAATTACGTTATCGCTAATGGACAGACTTCTTGTGGAAGAGTCGGAAATGGTAAAACATTAACCTACTGAAATGAAGCAATCACCTGAATTTCTTATTTTCGGAAGTTCCACACTCGGGAGACTTTCTCGACTTGCGTCGTGGGCCGCTCGGTGGAAAACGCTATGCTATCGAAATCTCCGTGGGTCCACGGGTGAGGCGATTATGCGTCCGTAACGCTTTTTCCTTCTCCTACCAGAGGTATACGTAGCTGATGACTTTAGAGGTATGGCAAAATCTGTCGCTAGTGGAGCTGTTAAGATAGTGGAAAACGTTCTCCGTTAGGGTAGACGAAAGAGAGACGACGGGGGAGGCGTCTAGGTACCCAATGCACGGTAATTTTTCGCTGAATGGAGGCGTAAACTTGGGAGCTATGCCCAAGATCATCGAAATTCATCCTCCCGATGTAAGTCACGTGTATTGCTGCATCTAAATGGGAAGTACAGGGAGATACGAGTATGGTTTTACAGGCACGGAGACAGGGGTATCGGACAACGATCCGTCCGACAGCCGTGTCTCCTTGGGGTCACTCTCCACCGCCGGGACGACACCCACGAGGTCACAGGCGTGTAAGGACTTAGCCGAAGGATCAATCAGGGCAACAGTTAAAGAAAAAGGTGAACTTCGTTCTCCTGGAGAGCCCGGCGAACGTTTAATTCGCGAGCTCGCAGGCACGTGAGCGACATGCTGTATTTCGGGTCGCCGCCATTATGCCAGGTGGAGGTCGAGGGACGTCCAAGTGCGGTGGACGGACGGGCGCAAGTCTGAGGGTCGCTTCGACGCCCGGCGTCCGTCTTCGGCGTCGCGGACACTCTCCAAAAGGTGAAAGTCGGAGGAAGAGTTGAGTACAAAGATTCGGAGAAGCACACCGACGACAAGTTGACTAGAGCCAGCTGTGCTCCGAAGTGGTACGATATCAAGGAAAACGCACTGACGAAAATCGGCGCGCGCCATCTTTTAGATAATTCTCAACTACCGAACGCAGTCAGTATGGCAGATGCAGCGTCTGGAGCAGCGGCGACGGCACCACCCGCAGCCCAACCGTCCGGCACCGCGGCCGTGAAGCCCTTGCCCTCCTCGGGAGCCTCCGCGGCTTCCAAGAAGTCGAGCAAAGCTGGCGCAAAGAAAGCACGCGCAAAACCATCCCACCCACCCACCTCTGAGATGGTCAATAACGCCGTGAAGAGCCTAAAGGAGCGCGGTGGCTCATCCCTGCAGGCCATTAAGAAGTACATTGCGGCCAGCTACAAGGTCGACGCCGAGAAGCTGTCGCCCTTCATCAAGAAGTACCTGAAAGCCGCCGTCACCGCCGGAACCCTGGTGCAAACGAAAGGGAAGGGCGCTTCGGGCTCCTTCAAGCTGAGCTCGACCACTCTCAAGGAGAAGGCAGCACCGTCTGGCGCTGGCGGAGCGGGCAAGGCGAAGAAAGCAGCAGTGAAGAAAGCGGGAGTGAAGAAACCGAAGGCGGCCGGAGCCAAGAAGGAGAAGAGTGCAGGCGGTACTAAGAGATCCGCACCGAAAGAGCGGAGCAAGTCGGCCCCCCCAGCGAAGAAAGCCAAGAAAGTAGCAGCCGAGAAACCAAAGAAGAAGGCCGCAGCGGGGAAGCCTGCTGCCAAGGCGGCAAAATCGCCCTCCAAAGCGAAGAAAGCGCCAACGAAGCCTAAGACTCCAAAGCCGAAGAAGACACCAACGAAAGCTAAGGCAGCGGCGAAGAAGACGGTCGCACCGAAGAAGAAGTGAACTCAGAAATGACGTTCGCCATCTGAGACGCTGTCACATTCCTTGTCAGGGATGCAGCGTTCAACTAAGGCCCTCTTCAGGGCCATCAAATGCTCTTGAAAATGATTCTGAATGCTTTGAGACTTCAGGGAAAGGAAAATAACAAAAAAAAATTCAAAGTTTACCCCTTAAACAGTTCAGCTGAATATTGTTTATTAGCGCTTAGAATTACGGTAGATGGAAGAACAGCAATGACAAAAATATCATGTATCATATCACAATTAGATACATTACAGCAATAGTTAAGATCAGATTGTAGCAACAATCAGAGGAATGCAGTAGATTATGCGGGAGATGGCGGCTCACACCTCTCGCCACCCAGACGAAATACCAATGTAACCCCATCGCCAGATGATAGCCCTAGGTAAAAGTATGTGTATCTCAATCATTCGCACCACGATAAATAGGTCACTGAAGGTAAGCCAAGCCTCCGAATAAGGTAAACGGGGGCGAAGGAGAGGTTTTCGATACAGATTGCAATCAATCACCTTAACTGGCAAAAATAGTATGTGATTATACATTCTCAACAATTTTCACTCCCCTCTATGAAGATTACCATGACCAGCAATGGGTATCTTTTTCAGGTTTGATGTCAAGGGAGGAATGTCCTCGTTAACATAATTGTAAACCAAAGCAAACTGGGTCAATTATTCATTATTGTATTGGTCCTGAAAAGGACCTTGTTTATGACCAGGGAGCACGAACTTCCTAAGCACGTTCTCCACGAATACGGCGGGCCAATTGGATGTCTTTTGGCATAATTGTTACACGCTTAGCGTGAATAGCGCACAAGTTGGTGTCTTCGAAAAGACCGACGAGGTAAGCCTCGGACGCCTCCTGAAGGGCCATGACGGCGGATGACTGGAAGCGCAGGTCGGTCTTGAAGTCCTGAGCGATCTCGCGGACGAGTCGCTGGAAGGGCAACTTGCGGATGAGGAGCTCGGTGCTCTTTTGGTATCTCCTGATCTCACGGAGTGCCACGGTTCCGGGCCTGTACCTATGGGGCTTCTTCACTCCTCCGGTGGCCGGCGCGCTCTTGCGAGCGGCCTTGGTAGCCAGCTGCTTCCTGGGGGCTTTGCCTCCGGTGGACTTGCGAGCGGTCTGCTTCGTACGTGCCATTGTAAAGCTACACGAAAATCGTTAGTGAGCCGCCCGTGTCCCCTAATTTGAAATTGAACTCCCCCCTCAACTCTTTGCGCCTCGGGACGCGATTGGTGGAGAAGGAACGTTTTACGAACATACGCTATAAAAAGAGGTGACTCCTCGCTGAACCTCACTCAGCAGAGCACCTCACTCAGCTACTACATTAGATAAAGATGACCGGTCGCGGAAAGGGAGGAAAAGGACTGGGGAAAGGAGGCGCAAAACGTCACCGCAAGGTTTTGAGAGATAACATCCAGGGTATTATGAAGCCCGCCATTCGCCGTCTCGCTCGTCGTGGAGGAGTGAAACGTATCTCCGGTCTCATCTACGAGGAGACGCGTGGCGTCCTCAAGGTGTTCCTTGAGAACGTCATCCGAGATGCCGTCACATACACCGAACACGCCAAGAGGAAGACGGTGACCGCCATGGACGTCGTCTACGCCCTGAAGAGACAGGGACGCACCCTGTACGGGTTCGGCGGTTAGACTGTATTTCCGACTCATCTGCCAATAACATCTACTGGCAATAAGCAAATAGTCCTTTTTAGGACTGACAAATTCTCTTAAAATGATCCTATGCTTTGATAACCATGAATTTAATCCCCGAGTTGATTCATATGAAGTTTCACTTTGCTATATTTCCCAAAAATTGACTTTCATTCTCTGCGGCCACCTACCATTGCTGGTACACCCCCTGCCTCTCACCGCTCTATTCACCACCTAGTCCGGGCATACATACTGTGCTTCTGATATGGGTAGGGTACCTTACACATTTAGAGTAACCGGGAATGGTATTCAATTCGAAGTAGACATTTGTTTCTTCCTGTAGGAAATGATAACGAGGTCTTAAGCACTTACCTTCTTAAGACTGGTGCCTTAGCTGCGAAATAATGGAAATCGAGCAAAGTTTTATTGGAACTGTAAATATGATACATTGCAATAATAATAAAGAAAGAAAACTGGAAAGCGGCCACGGTGGAACGGATGTCCTTCAAACTCCGGGAGGCACTGCAAACCTGCAACGGAAAGTATGTAATGAAAATGAGGCAGTATCTACGTACCAATTTTTCTTATTTATACGCATTACAGATTGTAAATTTGTTTTAACATAATATTGGTATAAAGACTTCATGTTATTGTCATCTTACATTGTTCTCCGATGAGATGGGAGTTTTTTAAATTTTTTTTTTTGTGGTATGACTTAATATTTTGGTTTTGTATGTACTCCATATGAAGCAATGTAATGTCCCAGGACAATAAAATTGTTTTCTACCCTATCACCCTGAAAGCCATATCAAGGGTGTTTCCCAGTGGGCGAGGCACGCGACCTTCGTCGCCCCGCAAAACTGGAACGAAGGACCTCGTTGAGCATCCAATGTCACGTCTCCCTAAGAATGAATTACTTCGTTTCGAGTCTTTTTCCTCGGGTTTAACGCTGTTCTAATGAAACAGGTACGTAGAGTACTGAGATACTACGGGACCTATGTCAAAATAAGAAACCACCGATCATCTTACGAGTGAAGTATCCAACTATTAGTTTAACTTTATTTTAAAAAAAAATTCTAAACTATAGGACGAGTGTGCACGATGTTATACTTTGGTGTCCTAAAAAGGACAATTTTAAGTACGAGATGAGAGGAGACCTAAGCCTTCTTCTCGGTTTTCTTTGGCAGAAGTACGGCCTGGATGTTGGGGAGGACACCACCCTGGGCGATCGTGACGCCGGATAGGAGCTTGTTCAACTCCTCGTCGTTCCTGATCGCTAGTTGTAAGTGTCGAGGAATGATTCGGGTCTTTTTGTTGTCCCTGGCGGCGTTTCCTGCCAACTCGAGGACTTCGGCGGCCAGGTACTCCATGACGGCAGCGAGATAGACGGGGGCGCCCGCTCCGACACGCTCGGCGTAGTTGCCCTTGCGCAACAGACGGTGGATACGACCCACCGGGAACTGAAGCCCGGCCCTGCTAGAGCGGGACTTGGACTTCCCCTTCACCTTGCCTCCTTTGCCTCGTCCTGACATGTTGCGATGACTCGTATATCGACGGTGCGGCTTGGGCCTTTCGGCAGAATGACTTTCAATCGTGGGGTTTCGCGTTTATAGGCGTCGGTCGAATTGGGAGCAGAGGTATCGAGTTACGGTGACGCGTGGGGTGAGTCACCGTCGCGCGGTGCGTCGTGTGCGTCTGATAGTCCAGGACACGGTTTCGGCAAAACACACATTCGAGTCTAATTGCGGAATCGACATGCCACCCAAGACGAGCGGAAAGGCAGCGAAGAAGGCCGGGAAGGCCCAGAAGAACATCTCCAAGGGAGATAAGAAGAAGAAACGGAAGAGGAAGGAGAGCTACGCGATCTACATCTACAAGGTCCTGAAGCAGGTCCATCCCGACACGGGAATCTCGAGCAAGGCTATGAGCATCATGAACTCATTCGTCAACGACATCTTCGAGAGAATCGCCGCGGAAGCATCTCGTTTGGCGCACTACAACAAGAGGTCCACCATCACATCCCGGTTGCCACCGATCCAGTTTTGCTTGTTCTTGCGTTTGACTGCGGAGTCGCGTTGCCGCTATTGCAAATAAAGAAAAAAATTACCACAACGGTGGCCAGGAGAAGTCACCACCTTCCCTACCACACGCCCACCCGCCCTCTAGTCCCTTGTCTCTGCATGAGAGCAGAGCAGGGGACCGACACCCTTTCTTCTCCCTTTCCCCACTACCAACCCTTGCGGTGGTAATCGGGAGTGCTTACTACACGCGAGCGTGTGCGCGCGTATCTCCTGCAATGGAGATGCAGAAGCTCCTGCACGAGACGCAGTCTCTTCTGGCGTCTCTGGGCCCGGAAGAGAGGGCGGCATTCCTCAGCTGCCTACTCGAGCCTGCCAACTCGCCTCACCCCTCCTCCTCATCTGCTACCATCACCCTACACAACGCAGATGACACCGCCACCACTCCAACCACCGCCCCGGCCCCGGGTACGGTGAGTGCGAGCCATGCCCCCCCTACCGGTCCAAATGCGCCTGTGCCCCATGTAGGCAGCCTGCCATCCGATAATGATACCGACGTCGACGGTTTCGTAGACGTGAAGACTAGGAAGCGTGCGCGCCCTGCCTCTCCCCCTGCATGTCCCCCGCCCACAGTCAAGACCGCCAACAGATACGCCGAGTTGACCCCAGACTCCGACGAGTCCGATGAGAATGTCCCGGCGTCTCATACTAACGGGAGTGCCATCCCTCCAAGGTCCTTTTCGGGTCCATCCACCTCCGCCGCTGCGGCGTCACCTGACGCCGACCAGCCGCGCAAAGGCCGCATTCCCCCGCTCCGCATTGCGGATGTATCTCAATGGGGTGAGATCATGCGCCGTCTTCAACGGCGGTGCTCTCCCCTTCCCCTCTCCCACTCAACATCAGACTCAACCGCCATTATCAAGTGTCTCACGACAGAGACGTATCTGCAGACGCGAACGATCCTTGCGGATCTGGGTGTCGAATATGTTTCGTACTGTCCCCCCGAGAACCGCCGCCGCGAATTCGCCGTCCGCGGCATTTTTCCTAGCGTCCCGGAGAGGCAAATCCTCTCCGAACTGCAAGCATACGGCTTCCCCGCCCTTTCAGTGCGCCGCATCCTTTCCACCCGCCCCACCGAAGAGGAACGTCAAGCGGGTCACTCCTCCGTTGAGGAATACCCTACCAGGACGTGTCACGTCGTGTGCGAGCCGTCCTGCGACATCTCTGCCTTCATGGCGATTGAGCGCCTCGCTGGCCTGAGAGTAAAAATTGCTCCATTTCGCCGGCCAAATGAACCCGCCCAATGTCACAACTGCCAGCGGATAGGACATACACGTAACTACTGCCACCTTAAACCCAATTGTGTGCGTTGCGGTGCCGCTCACAAGAGCGACACTTGCGCTAAACCGCGTGACACTCCGTGCAAGTGCTTCCTCTGCGGTGGGACACACCCCGCCAACTACCGCGGATGCCCCATCCACAAGGAGGCGAAGCGCGAACAGGGCACTCGCTCTAACCGCGCTCCCGCCGCCCGTCCTCCTCCGCCCCCAACTCCTGCCCCGCCACCTCCACCACAGTCCCGCTCCTATTCGTCCGTTGCCGGCTCTGGCCTTCCCTCAGCGCCGCCTCCACTTAGATCATCCCCTCCTTTTGCCTCCTCATCCTCGTCCTGTCCTGCGAGCAATGACAACACTCAATTGGCCGCCTGGTTTGGCGGCCTTTTGAAACAACTCAACAATTTCACTACATTGAACGAAAAGAAGATCTTTCTTCTTCAACAACTGATTGAACTCCAATCATGAAACGCACACCGCGCAACTCGATCAACACCTTATCTCTCATCTCTTGGAATTGCAACGGCATACAGACAAAGAAACATGAACTCCTCCGACACGCCGTTGACAATCACATAGACATCATTCTCCTACAAGAAACTCACCTCAACGCAAACAATTCACTCTTCTCTCCTCACTACACTGTACACAGACACGACAGACAGCTTAAAGGAGGGGGCGTGGCCATCCTGATCAAACCCTCCATCCAGCACTCTCTCCTCAACCTTCCCGTCTTTACATCTTTGGAAGTGATCGGTATTAAGGTTCACTCCCCCCACGGCGCACTGAACATATTCTCCGTCTACCACCCCTGCTCTAAATCTCTCGATCCCTCTGACCTTCATAACCTTTTCTCCGCGCACAATTCAGGCTTATACGTCGGAGACTGGAATTCCAAGCACACCGCTTGGAAATGTTTATCGGGTAACCGCGATGGCCGCATCCTTTACTCGTTCATACAGGATTATCCCATTTCCGTCATTTCACCTTCTGAGCCAACTCATTACACCACCCGGCGTCGCAACCACCTCGGCGACATCCTCGATTTCGCTCTCTGCCATAACCTACCCATCCTACCCGAACCCGAAGTCATCCACTCCTTCACCTCTGACCATCTTCCCTTGCATTTCTCTCTCCCGCTTACTCCCAAATCTCTCCTACCACCCACCATTCCTTTCACCGACTGGAATCGTTTTCCGGAAGTTCTGGAAAACTCACTATCTCCCATCGACTCCCTCTCCTCTCCCACTCCTCGCGATATCGACCGCCGTGCGTCGCTGCTAACCTCCTACCTTTCGTCGGCAAAGGAGGAAGTCACTAAACATCTTCCCCCCAAGCCCCGATCCTCCACTAAGTTTCCTCCGCCTCTTGCTGACCTCATCAAGGCCAGAAATGCCGCACGCCGTCGCTGGCAACGCTCTCGCATGCCAGACGACAAACGTACCTACAACGCCCTATCAAATGAAGCGAAGAAAGCCATCAATGCTTTCTCCCAATCCTGCTGGGAATCACACGTTTCCAGCCTCTCCTTCGACGACCTTTCCATCTGGAAAACCCTCCGCTCACTCAGAAGGTGCCCTAAATCCTTTTCTTCTCCGATGTATCACCTCAATTCCATTATCTACGACCCCAAGGCGAAGGCTGAAATTCAAGCTGACCACCTCCAATCCATCATGGCCATCGACCCTACTCCTTCTCCTCTTGACAGAACTATCAACTCCGTTTTAAATAAATTTCCCTCTCTCAACCCGTCCGATATCCCTATTCTCACCTCTCCCTTGCAACTCCATTCTATCCTCTCTTCACTCTCCGCCCGCAAAGCTCCCGGTCTTGACGGCATCTCCAACATCCTTCTCCGCTTTGCCGCCAAGAGTAATAAATTCCTCCTTCTCCTCGCCGACCTGCTCAATTCCTGCTACTCCCACTCACACTTCCCATCCTCTTGGAAGGAAGGTAAAGTCATCCTCATCCCGAAACCTGGTAAAGATCCCCGACTTGTCGGCAATTCCCGCCCAATTACCCTTCTATCTAACCTCTCCAAAGTGTTCGAACGCTTAATCCTCGACCGCCTTCAATCCCACGCCATATCCAATAATATCATCCGACCTGAACAGCTTGGATTTCGTCCAAAGTCTTCTGCGATCCACCAGGTCCTTCGACTGGTGGAAACGATCACCTGGGGGTTCCTAGACAAACAGACCACGGATGTCATATTTCTTGACGTCGCGAGAGCGTTCGATAGAGTGTGGCACCGTGGTTTGATTTACAAACTTTGGTCATTGCGGTTTCCGGTCCCCGACGTCAGCCTATTACTCTCATACCTTCAGTGCCGTTCCTTCTGCGTATCGGAGGGCGGTACCCTTTCTTCTCGCCGACCCGCGGACGCCGGCGTCCCGCAGGGTTCTCTCCTGAGTCCCCTCCTCTTCACTCTCTTCGTGAATGACTTCCCATCCTCTCCTTCCACGCAACTCCACATGTACGCCGATGACACCGCCATTTCCGCTACTTCCCGCATGGGCGACACCAATGTCCGGAAATTGAATAAACACCTTATTCAAATCAAACGGTGGATGTTGACGTGGAAGGTCAAAATTAATACCGCGAAGAGCTCCCACATGCATTTTTCAAAACGGAATAAATATCGCTCCCAGATCCCAGCCATTCTGTCTAATCAGCGCATTCCCAGAGTGGCATCACACCGCTTCCTTGGAATTATACTGAATTCGACGCTCACCTACGCAGACCACCTCCGTGCTTGCATGGCCAAGGCCGTAGCAGCGCGGATGGCTCTTCAAGCCCTGTCCTCCCCATCATCCCCGCTCTCCCATGGCACTCGCGTTCGTTTGTACGCATCCGTCGTCAGACCCATCCTCCTTTACGGTTGCGAAATTTTCGCCAATACTCCGGCTATCCGTAAGCAATTGGAGTCCTTCCAAAACAAATCCCTTCGGCAACTCCTGGGCATCAGTTCACTTACCCGAATGCGGGACGTTCGCAGGGCGCATCGCATCCCATCCATCCATGAATTCATAGCAAAGCTTGTCCGAAACTTTAAACGCAGGCTGCCTGGCACCTCCAACATTTTATTAAAACACATCTGGGACTATGATCCACAACTCCCTTCCCTTTACAGACTGCCTCAACAAGTAACTCTCCTATGAGTCGTTCCTATGTCTTTTTAGTCTTAAGTTCTTCTAGTTAGTAATTCATTCTCATTGTTTGTTGGTCGTTCTTCTCCATTTCATAGTCAGCGATGCCACTCTGTGTTGGCACGATGGCGCTGACGCCCCGCGGCCGATCTGCTATCGTACCAGCTCGGAGCAAAAGACCCTCCTCATGCAGGGACTTAACGTAAACATCTTATGCATTGCTCATACTCGATGGCTATTAATGGAATTTAAATAAATAAAATAATCCTTAAAAAAATAATAAAATAAAGTATAAAACAATATATAATAAAAAAATAAAAAAAAAATAAAAGTTTGACGTTTTTACTACTTAAGTTCAACAATTCATTACTCGGGAAGTTTGCAAGTGCCTGTACTTGCATCTTCCTCATTCATCGCCACGCTCTCTTCTTGGTTGTCACCATTGGAGTTAGCACTGCCGATCAATCATCATCATGGTCTTAGTATTAGTTTTCATTCTCCGTATTGCAACAATTAAATGTGTTGCCTGTATCTATTATACTCTAATGCTGCTTTATATCGCCGCAAAACTTTTAGTTTTAAGTTTCTTATTCTCGCAAACATCATTCCCAACACGACACTTTTACATTCACACGACACTTAAGCGCTTCATGTAATTGGACCGGTAGGGGTGAGTCTCGTACTCACCGGTACGGTAGGATTTTTATGCGCCTTCGGCGCGGACAACTCTCGACTCGGCAAAACACACATTCGAGTCTAATTGCGGAATCGACATGCCACCCAAGACGAGCGGAAAGGCAGCGAAGAAGGCCGGGAAGGCCCAGAAGAACATCTCCAAGGGAGATAAGAAGAAGAAACGGAAGAGGAAGGAGAGCTACGCGATCTACATCTACAAGGTCCTGAAGCAGGTCCATCCCGACACGGGAATCTCGAGCAAGGCTATGAGCATCATGAACTCATTCGTCAACGACATCTTCGAGAGAATCGCCGCGGAAGCATCTCGTTTGGCGCACTACAACAAGAGGTCCACCATCACATCCCGGGAGGTCCAGACCGCAGTCAGGCTCTTGCTACCCGGAGAGCTCGCGAAGCACGCCGTGTCTGAGGGCACGAAGGCCGTGACCAAGTACACCAGCTCCAAGTAAATCATTCTTGGTAGCGTGGCAACGTCCTAACGGCCCTTCTCAGGGCCATGAATCTTTTCACGAGATTGAACTTTTTGCTTTGTCACATCTATCCTTCCCTGCGACTTCCAAATGAACTAATAAAAAAAAACCAACGGCACCCGGTGTTCCCAGGCGGTCACCCATCCAAGTACTATCCGGGCCCGACGCTGCTTAACTTCGGTGATCGGACGAGAACCGGTGTTTTCAACGTGGTGTGGCCGTTGGCGATTATGATACCACTCGACGTTTACGTTAGCTTACAGATCAGTCGATGGAGTCCCTCGATACGTTGCATGTAAACCTGACACGGTTAATTGGCCAGAGGGTACTCGATGAAACTTCTTTTCGTCATATTTCCCAAATAATAGTGCGGGGAGATGAATGTTGTAAAATTATTCGTGCAAATTAATGGAATTCCTTCCCGCGTGCATGGAGAACAGGCTACGGAAATATGTGCAGATAACATTCCATGGATGAAAAATCATAGCGGACAATTGTCTTTGTTCCACGAACAAATCGCAACGCGAAAAGGTTACACGTAGACGATGGGAAATTAGTCCCATCTGGAATGTACATTGAAAACCACATTCTTTTCCGGCGAAGACGTTACAGAGGAAATCGAGTCCTTTGAACACTTTTCCCCACAGTGTTTCTACGATGTTTCCTTTTATTCGCCCACGCTGTACTATTTTTTGACGACGCCGCTCGTTTCACGTACGAACATAACTGCACAAGTGGTCGATCAAACTTAGGTTTATATAGCGTTGTCGATATTCAATTCCTGAAATTAGTGACTTCGGCGGACCAGCAACCGACTTCAGGCATTTGAAGAAGACGTACTTGTTATACCCGAGCCCAGAGATCATTTCGTCCAGTACCGAGGTATTGCTGTCGCAGAAATTGTTGTTACGTAAGAAAATCGTAGCAGAAACTTCCAAAAAGCATTACGTTTACTCTCCTCGGTTAACCTGTACTGGGCCCGAGTTTTTTGGGAGAAGTAACTGCTGCACGGAGGAAAAATGAGGCGTACGGATAGCTTGTGGCCGATGCCTTACGGGAAAAATTTTGCATGTTTTACATGAGCCAGGATCCTCTGATTCAATATTCATTACTCCCACTGTTCGAATGAATTCACGTGCGGCATATTTCATACTCTCTCGCTAGATAATACGGATTCCCGTCGTGGCTGTTCAGAATGTCTACTTATAGCACCATTAGAAAAACGCGAGCCAATTCCCGAGATTTTCATCTGATAGCAAACTAAGTGCCGTTGCGTGAGACATGCAAGATTCCGTACCGCTAATGAAAACATGTTAAAATGTCCCATCATTCTCTTTCTCCTTTACGCCACAGTTTACCTTCGTCAAATTGGATGGATATACCGCTGACTTTACAGGATCAGCGACTAATTTACACCCATTTCACGATTCTTCCCCGTTAGAGGACACGATGTTCAACATTCCACGAGAGCCGCACGCACAATTCACCCGAAAATTCAGAACGTTACATTTTACCGATTTAGAAAAAGGAAGACATAATACGTTCCATTACGACATCACTACCCAGGTTTCAGTGGACCCTGCGTTCCGCACTGTCGCATCTGATTATGAGCACTATCTAATTCGATGTCACTTTCTCGACCCATTCACACTGACGCTTCATTTTTTCGGAGGAGACTTCATTTTCACTACACCCTACACGGGCGTTTAACGAGTGTCGCCGGTCAACCATCCCTTCCACCGTTGCACCATTTTTCCCATACTGAATGCTTCCACGACACGCCCTGCCCTACCGATGACGTCCGTTTGCTGAGGGTCTGTAGGATTTCGTAAGCACACGACGACACGTGGCAATTTCTTAGCGAGACCGATTTCATACAGCATACGCCACATTGATTGTGAATAACACTCCTTTTAACTTTCTTGTTCAAAACATGATACATCCGTTTGTGCATAAAAATGTACCTCTAAAACGGCCTATCCATTTCTTTAAACTTACTCCTGATTCAGATCGGCATGTGGGCATCAGACTCACCACCCCACGTGCAGTATCTCTCTTCCACCATTCGTTATTATTACCATCCATTTGGTCGCGCTAGGTATGATGTTGAATCAAAGGAGCACTGACTACAGACTTAAAGACAAAAAATATGCTCCACTTCCCCACCCAGCATTCGTCTATTGCGTCCGTTCAGACACATTGGTGATGTTCATGCGCCGATTCTCAAAATGATTTAACAAAAAAAAACCAACGGCACCCGGTGTTCCCAGGCGGTCACCCATCCAAGTACTATCCGGGCCCGACGTTGCTTAACTTCGGTGATCGGACGAGAACCGGTGTTTTGTTTCAATTGATATTTATTTAGTTTGATACAGTACAGTACATATAGACACAGCATGTTGCATATTTCTTGCGTAAATATACAAGAGAGCCAGAAACAGATACTATTGGTTACTAAAGGATTTGTTTCACAAACACTTTAGACTAATTAATAAATAATTAATAAAGGTCCCCATTCTAAACAACATATTTTGTCCATCTTATACACAAATAACACCATCGTTTTAAAGAGATAAATCCGCCAAACATTTTAGAAACTCATTCCTTGACGGCCGCTTCCTTGGTCCCCTCCTCCTCCTCCTCCGTACTCGAACCCTCCTCCATACTCGAGTTCGTGTGGCTTTCCGACGTGTTATCGGCGGCCGCTTCCTTGTTCACCTCCACCTCCTCTTCCTCCTCCTCCTCCTCCTCCGAACTCGAACTCGTGTAGCTTTCGTCAGTCCCCTCCTCCTCCTCCTCTATTTTCGAGTCCGTGGAGCTTCCCGCTCCACTCCGCCCCAAACCAGCTGCATCGGTCTTGGCAGCCCGCGACCGCTCCCCCACCTCCTCCATTAGGCGGCCCGGCGTGGCGACGGCGGCTGCTGCTCTTACCCCATCCTCCTTCATTCTCGATACCGGGGAGCTCCTCACCCCACTCTGCCCCAAACCCACTGCGTCGGTCTTGGCAACCCGCGACCGCTCCCCCACCTCCTTCATTAGGCGGGCCGGCGTGGCGTCGACGGCTGCTTCTCTTACCCCATCCTTCTCCATTCTCGATACCGGGGAGCTCCTCACCCCACTCTGCCCCAAACCCACTGCGTCGGTCTTGGCAACCCGCGACCGCTCCCCCACCTCCTTCATTAGGCGGGCCGGCGTGGCGTCGACGGCTGCTTCTCTTACCCCATCCTTCTCCATTCTCGATACCGGGGAGCTCCTCACCCCACTCTGCCCCAAACCCACTGCGTCGGTCTTGGCAACCCGCGATCGCTCCCCCACCTCCTTCATTAGGCGGGCCGGCGTGGCGTCGACGGCTGCTTCTCTTACCCCATCCTTCTCCATTCTCGATACCGGGGAGCTCCTCACCCCACTCTGCCCCAAACCCACTGCGTCGGTCTTGGCAACCCGCGGCCGCTCCCCCACCTCCTTCATTAGGCGGGCCGGCGTGGCGTCGACGGCTGCTTCTCTTACCCCATCCTTCTCCATTCTCGATACCGGGGAGCTCCTCACCCCACTCTGCCCCAAACCCACTGCGTCGGTCTTGGCAACCCGCGATCGCTCCCCCACCTCCTTCATTAGGCGGGCCGGCGTGGCGTCGACGGCTGCTTCTCTTACCCCATCCTTCTCCATTCTCGATACCGGGGCGCTCCTCACCCCCCTCTGCCCCAAACCAGCTGCGTCGGTCTTGGCAGCACGCGACCGCTCCCCCACCTCCTCCATTAGGCGGCCCGGCGTGGCGTCGGCGGCTGCTGCTCTTACCCCATCCTCCTTCATTCTCGATACCGGGGGGCTCCTCACCCCACTCTGCCCCAAACCAGCTGCGTCGGTCTTGGCAGCACGCGGCCGCTCCCCCACCTCCTCCATTAGGCGGCCCGGCGTGGCGTCGGCGGCTGCTGCTCTTACCCCATCCTCCTTCATTCTCGATACCGGGGGGCTCCTCACCCCACTCTGCCCCAAAACAGCTGCGTCGGTCTTGGCAGCCCGCGGCCGCTCCCCCTCCTCCTCCATTAGGCGGGCCGGGGTAGCGTCGACGGCCGCTTCTCTTACCTCCTTCTCCTGTATTTTCGGTCCCGGCGATCTCCTCACCCCCCTCCGTTCCAAACCAACTGCGTCGTCCTCGGCAGCCCGCGACCGCCCCCCCACCTCCTCCATTAGGCGGGTCGGGGTGGCGTCGACGGCCGCTTCCCTTATCTCCTCCTCCTGCATTCTCGGTCCTGGGGAGCTCCTCACCCCACTCTGCCCCAAGCCCGCTACGGCGTCGTCTATGGCCAGCATATATCGATTTCCCTCTACAACCGACCTCCTCCTCCTCCTCCTCTTCCGCTTCGGTGCTGCCCCTGCTGTCTCGTCCCCTTCCTCTTTTTGCCCTTCACCGCTCTCACTTGCTCCTTCCCCGTCCGTTTCTCCGCTACTCCCTCTCCTTATTTCCGCACCTCTTCTCTTCTTTTCCGCCATTGTGACCTCCATCGGCGACACGTCCTCTCCGCTCCGGAGGGCCACCAATATCTCATCCCCCTCCTTCTCCTCTTGCAGCACCGGCCCTCTAAGTTTATCGGCATAGCTAGCCTGCCGATTCGACTTCGGGCAACTAATTCGCATATGGTCGGGACTCCCACAATTGCTACACGTCTGTTTCTGACCCTCGTAATAAATAACAGCTCGTTCATTATCAACCGGAATATAACTGGGTATCTCCGATTCTATGATCATCTTCACCGTCCTAGTCCCCGTTGGGCACTGATATCGCAGTTGCCCCCCCCACCTATTCTCTTCACAATGTAGCACCTTCCCATACTTCATTAAAGCCTTCTCCACCTCCTCTTTGGGAACCTCGAAAGGTAAGAGACACACTTTCACAAACTTTGCCCTCTTCGACGCCTCCTCCAGGGTGGCACGGCCCAAACTCGACCCCTTTGTGGGGAATTCCAGCCCTGCCCCCGCCATCGTTAACACTCTACCCATTATTGCTTCACTCGCGCACTTCACAAAACACTTGGAGCGCTGAGCGGCAAACTGGATTCCTAGGATTTCGGCCGCCCGTAGCCCGAGGACTTCATCAACGAATTGATGTACCTCAAGGGGGGAGGGGGACCGATTCAAACCATTAACCGTTATCAACACGGTATTCTTTCTCTCAACCGGCATACCGGGAGCAAAAGAAAACACAACACTGCACAACCACGCAAACCTGCGCAAACCTTTCCGTGCCTAGGAAAACCTAGGCACGGCCACATATAAACCACGTAACACCAACACGTGCAGGTATTCCTGCAAATCACTTTTCCGAGAAAACACTCGGCACCGGGCCCAGCGACCGCGAGGCCGATCGCCGGGAGGGAAGCACAAGGTCGAACCGAACAAAACCTTTTCCGAGAGCTCCAAAAACACGTCCGTTCGCCAGGTGTTTTCAACGTGGTATGGCCGTTGGCATCTACACCTACACTATTGAGACGTGTCATAGCTACAATAATCTTCCATTACTGCAGTACAAGAACCCTAAAAGAGAGCAGTGTAGACACACATGCCCAGTTCACCCGCAAAACCATCGAAGATGCCTAATAAGCCCAAAAATATCTACTATAATTCTAGAAAATACTACGTTCCTCAATATGTGCCAACGAATAAGCCGTCAAAATGACACCTTTTCCGGCCTTCAAACGCTCCTAACTCAAAAAGCACGCTACGCACGCGGACGTCGTCTCGTAATCACGCACGTACCGACCACCCGCGCATACACGATCGACGCGAAGGAATCACATCCACTCGTTTTCACTACACGAAGGGGGCAACGATCAAAAATCCTAAGGTTAAACACTTGCAAAATTTGCCTAAAATGGCAGAATATAAAATTTATTAAAATCACGCGGAGCGACTCCCGTGCATCGAGAAACCTCCAACGAAGCCTATCACCATCGCGTTCGATGCCTATTCCCGAAAATTCTAGGATCGGTCTGTTTCCGCCACCGAAAACGTACTCAAAATGACACCTTTTCCGGCCTTCAAACGCTCCTAACTCAAAAAGCACGCTACGCACGCGGACGTCGTCTCGTAATCAAGCACGTACCGACCACACGCGCATACACGTTCCACGCGAAGGAATCACATCCACACGTTTTCACTACACGAAGGGGGCAACGATCAAAAATCCTAAGGTTAAACACTTGCAAAATTTGCCGAAAATGGCAGAAAATAAAATTTATTAAAATCACGCGGAGCGACTCCCGTGCATCGAGAAAGCTCCAACGAAGCCTATCACCATCGAGTTCGATGCCTATTCCCGAAAATTCTAGGATCGGTCTGTTTCCGCCACCGAAAACGTACTCAAAATGACACCTTTTCCGGCCTTCAAACGCTCCTAACTCAAAAAGCACGCTACGCACGCGGACGTCGTCTCGTAATCACGCACGTACCGACCACCCGCGCATACACGATCCACGCGAAGGAATCACATCCACTCGTTTTCACTACACGAAGGGGGCAACGATCAAAAATTATAAGGTTAAACACTTGCAAAATTTGCCGAAAATGGCAGAAAATAAAATTTATTAAAATCACGCGGAGCGGCTCCCGTGCATCGAGAAAGCTCCAACGAAGCCTATCACCATCGAGTTCGATGCCTATTCCCGAAAATTCTAGGATCGGTCTGTTTCCGCCACCGAAAACGTACTCAAAATGACACCTTTTCCGGCCTTCAAACGCTCCTAACTCAAAAAGCACGCTACGCACGCGGACGTCGTTTCGTAATCAAGCACGTACCGACCACACGCGCATACACGTTCCACGCGAAGGAATCACATCCACACGTTTTCACTACACGAAGGGGGCAACGATCAAAAATCCTAAGGTTAAACACTTGCAAAATTTGCCGAAAATGGCAGAAAATAAAATTTATTAAAATCACGCGGAGCGACTCCCGTGCATCGAGAAACCTCCAACGAAGCCTATCACCATCGAGTTCGATGCCTATTCCCGAAAATTCTAGGATCGGTCTGTTTCCGCCACCGAATACGTACTCAAAATGACACCTTTTCCGGTCTTCAAACGCTCCTAACTCACAAAGCACGCAACGCACGCGGACGTCGTCTCGTAATCACGCACGTACCGACCACCCGCGCATACACGATCGACGCGAAGGAATCACATCCACTCGTTTTCACTACACGAAGGGGGCAACGATCAAAAATCCTAAGGTTAAACACTTGCAAAATTTGCCGAAAATGGCAGAAAATAAAATTTATTAAAATCACGCGGAGCGACTCCCGTGCATCGAGAAAGCTCCAACGAAGCCTATCACCATCGAGTTCGATGCCTATTCCCGAAAATTCTAGGATCGGTCTGTTTCCGCCACCGAAAACGTACTCAAAATGACACCTTTTCCGGCCTTCAAACGCTCCTAACTCAAAAAGCACGCTACGCACGCGGACGTCGTCTCGTAATCAAGCACGTACCGACCACACGCGCATACACGTTCCACGCGAAGGAATCACATCCACACGTTTTCACTACACGAAGGGGGCAACGATCAAAAATCCTAAGGTTAAACACTTGCAAAATTTGCCGAAAATGGCAGAAAATAAAATTTATTAAAATCACGCGGAGCGACTCCCGTGCATCGAGAAACCTCCAACGAAGCCTATCACCATCGAGTTCGATGCCTATTCCCGAAAATTCTAGGATCGGTCTGTTTCCGCCACCGAAAACGTCCTCAAAATGACACCTTTTCCGGCCTTCAAACGCTCCTAACTCAAAAAGCACGCTACGCACGCGGACGTCGTCTCGTAATCAAGCACGTACCGACCACACGCGCATACACGATCCACGCGAAGGAATCACATCCACTCGTTTTCACTACACGAAGGGGGCAACGATCAAAAATCCTAAGGTTAAACACTTGCAAAATTTGCCGAAAATGGCAGAAAATAAAATTTATTAAAATCACGCGGAGCGACTCCCGTGCATCGAGAAAGCTCCAACGAAGCCTATCACTATCGCGTTCGATGCCTATTCCCGAAAATTCTAGGATCGGTCTGTTTCGGCCACCGAAAACGTACTCAAAATGACACCTTTTCCGGCCTTCAAACGCTGCTAACTCACAAAGTACGCAACGCACGCGGACGTCGTCTCGTAATCAAGCACGTACCGACCACACGCGCATACACGTTCCACGCGAAGGAATCACATCCACACGTTTTCACTACACGAAGGGGGCAACGATCAAAAATCCTAAGGTTAAACACTTGCAAAATTTGCCGAAAATGGCAGAAAATAAAATTTATTAAAATCACGCGGAGCGACTCCCGTGCATCGAGAAAGCTCCAACGAAGCCTATCACCATCGAGTTCGATGCCTATTCCCGAAAATTCTAGGATCGGTCTGTTTCCGCCACCGAAAACGTACTCAAAATGACACCTTTTCCGGCCTTCAAACGCTCCTAACTCAAAAAGCACGCTACGCACGCGGACGTCGTCTCGTAATCAAGCACGTACCGACCACACGCGCATACACGTTCCAAGCGAAGGAATCACATCCACACGTTTTCACTACACGAAGGGGGCAACGATCAAAAATTATAAGGTTAAACACTTGCAAAATTTGCCGAAAATGGCAGAAAATAAAATTTATTAAAATCACGCGGAGCGACTCCCGTGCATCGAGAAACCTCCAACGAAGCCTATCACTATCGCGTTCGATGCCTATTCCCGAAAATTCTAGGATCGGTCTGTTTCCGCCACCGAAAACGTACTCAAAATGACACCTTTTCCGGCCTTCAAACGCTTCTAACTCACAAAGCACGCTACGCACGCGGACGTCGTCTCGTAATCATGCACGTACCGACCACCCGCGCATACACGATCCACGCGAAGGAATCACATCCACTCGTTTTCACTACACGAAGGGGGCAACGATCAAAAATCCTAAGGTTAAACACTTGCAAAATTTGCCGAAAATGGCAGAAAATAAAATTTATTAAAATCACGCGGAGCGGCTCCCGTGCATCGAGAAAGCTCCAACGAAGCCTATCACCATCGAGTTCGATGCCTATTCCCGAAAATTCTAGGATCGGTCTGTTTCCGCCACCGAAAACGTACTCAAAATGACACCTTTTCCGGCCTTCAAACGCTCCTAACTCAAAAAGCACGCTACGCACGCGGACGTCGTTTCGTAATCAAGCACGTACCGACCACACGCGCATACACGTTCCACGCGAAGGAATCACATCCACACGTTTTCACTACACGAAGGGGGCAACGATCAAAAATCCTAAGGTTAAACACTTGCAAAATTTGCCGAAAATGGCAGAAAATAAAATTTATTAAAATCACGCGGAGCGACTCCCGTGCATCGAGAAACCTCCAACGAAGCCTATCACCATCGAGTTCGATGCCTATTCCCGAAAATTCTAGGATCGGTCTGTTTCCGCCACCGAAAACGTACTCAAAATGACACCTTTTCCGGCCTTCAAACGCTCCTAACTCAAAAAGCACGCTACGCACGCGGACGTCGTCTCGTAATCACGCACGTACCGACCACACGCGCATACACGATCCACGCGAAGGAATCACATCCACACGTTTTCACTACACGAAGGGGGCAACGATGAAAAATCCTAAGGTTAAACACTTGCAAAATTTGCCGAAAATGGCAGAAAATAAAATTTATTAAAATCACGCGGAGCGACTCCCGTGCATCGAGAAACCTCCAACGAAGCCTATCACCATCGAGTTCGATGCCTATTCCCGAAAATTCTAGGATCGGTCTGTTTCCGCCACCGAAAACGTCCACAAAATGACACCTTTTCCGGTCTTCAAACGCTCCTAACTCACAAAGCACGCAACGCACGCGGACGTCGTCTCGTAATCACGCACGTACCGACCACCCGCGCATACACGATCGACGCGAAGGAATCACATCCACTCGTTTTCACTACACGAAGGGGGCAACGATCAAAAATCCTAAGGTTAAACACTTGCAAAATTTGCCGAAAATGGCAGAAAATAAAATTTATTAAAATCACGCGGAGCGACTCCCGTGCATCGAGAAACCTCCAACGAAGCCTATCACCATCGAGTTCGATGCCTATTCCCGAAAATTCTAGGATCGGTCTGTTTCCGCCACCGAAAACGTCCTCAAAATGACACCTTTTCCGGCCTTCAAACGCTCCTAACTCAAAAAGCACGCTACGCACGCGGACGTCGTCTCGTAATCAAGCACGTACCGACCACACGCGCATACACGTTCCACGCGAAGGAATCACATCCACACGTTTTCACTACACGAAGGGGGCAACGATCAAAAATCCTAAGGTTAAACACTTGCAAAATTTGCCGAAAATGGCAGAAAATAAAATTTATTAAAATCACGCGGAGCGACTCCCGTGCATCGAGAAAGCTCCAACGAAGCCTATCACCATCGAGTTCGATGCCTATTCCCGAAAATTCTAGGATCGGTCTGTTTCCGCCACCGAAAACGTACTCAAAATGACACCTTTTCCGGCCTTCAAACGCTCCTAACTCAAAAAGCACGCTACGCACGCGGATGTCGTCTCGTAATCAAGCACGTACCGACCACACGCGCATACACGTTCCAAGCGAAGGAATCAAATCCACACGTTTTCACTACACGAAGGGGGCAACGATCAAAAATTATAAGGTTAAACACTTGCAAAATTTGCCGAAAATGGCAGAAAATAAAATTTATTAAAATCACGCGGAGCGACTCCCGTGCATCGAGAAAGCTCCAACGAAGCCTATCACCATCGAGTTCGATGCCTATTCCCGAAAATTCTAGGATCGGTCTGTTTCCGCCACCGAAAACGTACTCAAAATGACACCTTTTCCGGCCTTCAAACGCTCCTAACTCAAAAAGCACGCTACGCACGCGGACGTCGTCTCGTAATCACGCACGTACCGACCACCCGCGCATACACGATCCACGCGAAGGAATCACATCCACTCGTTTTCACTACACGAAGGGGGCAACGATCAAAAATTATAAGGTTAAACACTTGCAAAATTTGCCGAAAATGGCAGAAAATAAAATTTATTAAAATCACGCGGAGCGGCTCCCGTGCATCGAGAAAGCTCCAACGAAGCCTATCACCATCGAGTTCGATGCCTATTCCCGAAAATTCTAGGATCGGTCTGTTTCCGCCACCGAAAACGTACTCAAAATGACACCTTTTCCGGCCTTCAAACGCTCCTAACTCAAAAAGCACGCTACGCACGCGGACGTCGTTTCGTAATCAAGCACGTACCGACCACACGCGCATACACGTTCCACGCGAAGGAATCACATCCACACGTTTTCACTACACGAAGGGGGCAACGATCAAAAATCCTAAGGTTAAACACTTGCAAAATTTGCCGAAAATGGCAGAAAATAAAATTTATTAAAATCACGCGGAGCGACTCCCGTGCATCGAGAAACCTCCAACGAAGCCTATCACCATCGAGTTCGATGCCTATTCCCGAAAATTCTAGGATCGGTCTGTTTCCGCCACCGAATACGTACTCAAAATGACACCTTTTCCGGTCTTCAAACGCTCCTAACTCACAAAGCACGCAACGCACGCGGACGTCGTCTCGTAATCACGCACGTACCGACCACCCGCGCATACACGATCGACGCGAAGGAATCACATCCACTCGTTTTCACTACACGAAGGGGGCAACGATCAAAAATCCTAAGGTTAAACACTTGCAAAATTTGCCGAAAATGGCAGAAAATAAAATTTATTAAAATCACGCGGAGCGACTCCCGTGCATCGAGAAAGCTCCAACGAAGCCTATCACCATCGAGTTCGATGCCTATTCCCGAAAATTCTAGGATCGGTCTGTTTCCGCCACCGAAAACGTACTCAAAATGACACCTTTTCCGGCCTTCAAACGCTCCTAACTCAAAAAGCACGCTACGCACGCGGACGTCGTCTCGTAATCAAGCACGTACCGACCACACGCGCATACACGTTCCACGCGAAGGAATCACATCCACACGTTTTCACTACACGAAGGGGGCAACGATCAAAAATCCTAAGGTTAAACACTTGCAAAATTTGCCGAAAATGGCAGAAAATAAAATTTATTAAAATCACGCGGAGCGACTCCCGTGCATCGAGAAACCTCCAACGAAGCCTATCACCATCGAGTTCGATGCCTATTCCCGAAAATTCTAGGATCGGTCTGTTTCCGCCACCGAATACGTACTCAAAATGACACCTTTTCCGGCCTTCAAACGCTCCTAACTCAAAAAGCACGCTACGCACGCGGACGTCGTCTCGTAATCAAGCACGTACCGACCACACGCGCATACACGATCCACGCGAAGGAATCACATCCACTCGTTTTCACTACACGAAGGGGGCAACGATCAAAAATCCTAAGGTTAAACACTTGCAAAATTTGCCGAAAATGGCAGAAAATAAAATTTATTAAAATCACGCGGAGCGACTCCCGTGCATCGAGAAAGCTCCAACGAAGCCTATCACTATCGCGTTCGATGCCTATTCCCGAAAATTCTAGGATCGGTCTGTTTCGGCCACCGAAAACGTACTCAAAATGACACCTTTTCCGGCCTTCAAACGCTGCTAACTCACAAAGTACGCAACGCACGCGGACGTCGTCTCGTAATCAAGCACGTACCGACCACACGCGCATACACGTTCCACGCGAAGGAATCACATCCACACGTTTTCACTACACGAAGGGGGCAACGATCAAAAATCCTAAGGTTAAACACTTGCAAAATTTGCCGAAAATGGCAGAAAATAAAATTTATTAAAATCACGCGGAGCGACTCCCGTGCATCGAGAAAGCTCCAACGAAGCCTATCACCATCGAGTTCGATGCCTATTCCCGAAAATTCTAGGATCGGTCTGTTTCCGCCACCGAAAACGTACTCAAAATGACACCTTTTCCGGCCTTCAAACGCTCCTAACTCAAAAAGCACGCTACGCACGCGGACGTCGTCTCGTAATCAAGCACGTACCGACCACACGCGCATACACGTTCCAAGCGAAGGAATCACATCCACACGTTTTCACTACACGAAGGGGGCAACGATCAAAAATTATAAGGTTAAACACTTGCAAAATTTGCCGAAAATGGCAGAAAATAAAATTTATTAAAATCACGCGGAGCGACTCCCGTGCATCGAGAAACCTCCAACGAAGCCTATCACTATCGCGTTCGATGCCTATTCCCGAAAATTCTAGGATCGGTCTGTTTCCGCCACCGAAAACGTACTCAAAATGACACCTTTTCCGGCCTTCAAACGCTTCTAACTCACAAAGCACGCTACGCACGCGGACGTCGTCTCGTAATCATGCACGTACCGACCACCCGCGCATACACGATCCACGCGAAGGAATCACATCCACTCGTTTTCACTACACGAAGGGGGCAACGATCAAAAATCCTAAGGTTAAACACTTGCAAAATTTGCCGAAAATGGCAGAAAATAAAATTTATTAAAATCACGCGGAGCGGCTCCCGTGCATCGAGAAAGCTCCAACGAAGCCTATCACCATCGAGTTCGATGCCTATTCCCGAAAATTCTAGGATCGGTCTGTTTCCGCCACCGAAAACGTACTCAAAATGACACCTTTTCCGGCCTTCAAACGCTCCTAACTCAAAAAGCACGCTACGCACGCGGACGTCGTTTCGTAATCAAGCACGTACCGACCACACGCGCATACACGTTCCACGCGAAGGAATCACATCCACACGTTTTCACTACACGAAGGGGGCAACGATCAAAAATCCTAAGGTTAAACACTTGCAAAATTTGCCGAAAATGGCAGAAAATAAAATTTATTAAAATCACGCGGAGCGACTCCCGTGCATCGAGAAACCTCCAACGAAGCCTATCACCATCGAGTTCGATGCCTATTCCCGAAAATTCTAGGATCGGTCTGTTTCCGCCACCGAAAACGTACTCAAAATGACACCTTTTCCGGCCTTCAAACGCTCCTAACTCAAAAAGCACGCTACGCACGCGGACGTCGTCTCGTAATCACGCACGTACCGACCACACGCGCATACACGATCCACGCGAAGGAATCACATCCACACGTTTTCACTACACGAAGGGGGCAACGATGAAAAATCCTAAGGTTAAACACTTGCAAAATTTGCCGAAAATGGCAGAAAATAAAATTTATTAAAATCACGCGGAGCGACTCCCGTGCATCGAGAAACCTCCAACGAAGCCTATCACCATCGAGTTCGATGCCTATTCCCGAAAATTCTAGGATCGGTCTGTTTCCGCCACCGAAAACGTCCACAAAATGACACCTTTTCCGGTCTTCAAACGCTCCTAACTCACAAAGCACGCAACGCACGCGGACGTCGTCTCGTAATCACGCACGTACCGACCACCCGCGCATACACGATCGACGCGAAGGAATCACATCCACTCGTTTTCACTACACGAAGGGGGCAACGATCAAAAATCCTAAGGTTAAACACTTGCAAAATTTGCCGAAAATGGCAGAAAATAAAATTTATTAAAATCACGCGGAGCGACTCCCGTGCATCGAGAAACCTCCAACGAAGCCTATCACCATCGAGTTCGATGCCTATTCCCGAAAATTCTAGGATCGGTCTGTTTCCGCCACCGAAAACGTCCTCAAAATGACACCTTTTCCGGCCTTCAAACGCTCCTAACTCAAAAAGCACGCTACGCACGCGGACGTCGTCTCGTAATCAAGCACGTACCGACCACACGCGCATACACGTTCCACGCGAAGGAATCACATCCACACGTTTTCACTACACGAAGGGGGCAACGATCAAAAATCCTAAGGTTAAACACTTGCAAAATTTGCCGAAAATGGCAGAAAATAAAATTTATTAAAATCACGCGGAGCGACTCCCGTGCATCGAGAAAGCTCCAACGAAGCCTATCACCATCGAGTTCGATGCCTATTCCCGAAAATTCTAGGATCGGTCTGTTTCCGCCACCGAAAACGTACTCAAAATGACACCTTTTCCGGCCTTCAAACGCTCCTAACTCAAAAAGCACGCTACGCACGCGGACGTCGTCTCGTAATCAAGCACGTACCGACCACACGCGCATACACGTTCCAAGCGAAGGAATCACATCCACACGTTTTCACTACACGAAGGGGGCAACGATCAAAAATTATAAGGTTAAACACTTGCAAAATTTGCCGAAAATGGCAGAAAATAAAATTTATTAAAATCACGCGGAGCGACTCCCGTGCATCGAGAAACCTCCAACGAAGCCTATCACTATCGCGTTCGATGCCTATTCCCGAAAATTCTAGGATCGGTCTGTTTCCGCCACCGAAAACGTACTCAAAATGACACCTTTTCCGGCCTTCAAACGCTTCTAACTCACAAAGCACGCTACGCACGCGGACGTCGTCTCGTAATCATGCACGTACCGACCACCCGCGCATACACGATCCACGCGAAGGAATCACATCCACTCGTTTTCACTACACGAAGGGGGCAACGATCAAAAATCCTAAGGTTAAACACTTGCAAAATTTGCCGAAAATGGCAGAAAATAAAATTTATTAAAATCACGCGGAGCGGCTCCCGTGCATCGAGAAAGCTCCAACGAAGCCTATCACCATCGAGTTCGATGCCTATTCCCGAAAATTCTAGGATCGGTCTGTTTCCGCCACCGAAAACGTACTCAAAATGACACCTTTTCCGGCCTTCAAACGCTCCTAACTCAAAAAGCACGCTACGCACGCGGACGTCGTTTCGTAATCAAGCACGTACCGACCACACGCGCATACACGTTCCACGCGAAGGAATCACATCCACACGTTTTCACTACACGAAGGGGGCAACGATCAAAAATCCTAAGGTTAAACACTTGCAAAATTTGCCGAAAATGGCAGAAAATAAAATTTATTAAAATCACGCGGAGCGACTCCCGTGCATCGAGAAACCTCCAACGAAGCCTATCACCATCGAGTTCGATGCCTATTCCCGAAAATTCTAGGATCGGTCTGTTTCCGCCACCGAATACGTACTCAAAATGACACCTTTTCCGGTCTTCAAACGCTCCTAACTCACAAAGCACGCAACGCACGCGGACGTCGTCTCGTAATCACGCACGTACCGACCACCCGCGCATACACGATCGACGCGAAGGAATCACATCCACTCGTTTTCACTACACGAAGGGGGCAACGATCAAAAATCCTAAGGTTAAACACTTGCAAAATTTGCCGAAAATGGCAGAAAATAAAATTTATTAAAATCACGCGGAGCGACTCCCGTGCATCGAGAAAGCTCCAACGAAGCCTATCACCATCGAGTTCGATGCCTATTCCCGAAAATTCTAGGATCGGTCTGTTTCCGCCACCGAAAACGTACTCAAAATGACACCTTTTCCGGCCTTCAAACGCTCCTAACTCAAAAAGCACGCTACGCACGCGGACGTCGTCTCGTAATCAAGCACGTACCGACCACACGCGCATACACGATCCACGCGAAGGAATCACATCCACTCGTTTTCACTACACGAAGGGGGCAACGATCAAAAATCCTAAGGTTAAACACTTGCAAAATTTGCCGAAAATGGCAGAAAATAAAATTTATTAAAATCACGCGGAGCGACTCCCGTGCATCGAGAAAGCTCCAACGAAGCCTATCACTATCGCGTTCGATGCCTATTCCCGAAAATTCTAGGATCGGTCTGTTTCGGCCACCGAAAACGTACTCAAAATGACACCTTTTCCGGCCTTCAAACGCTGCTAACTCACAAAGTACGCAACGCACGCGGACGTCGTCTCGTAATCAAGCACGTACCGACCACACGCGCATACACGTTCCACGCGAAGGAATCACATCCACACGTTTTCACTACACGAAGGGGGCAACGATCAAAAATCCTAAGGTTAAACACTTGCAAAATTTGTCGAAAATGGCAGAAAATAAAATTTATTAAAATCACGCGGAGCGACTCCCGTGCATCGAGAAACCTCCAACGAAGCCTATCACTATCGAGTTCGATGCCTATTCCCGAAAATTCTAGGATCGGTCTGTTTCCGCCACCGAAAACGTACTCAAA
Organism: Ceriagrion tenellum; assembly: GCA_963169105.1. Taxonomy (NCBI): domain Eukaryota; kingdom Metazoa; phylum Arthropoda; class Insecta; order Odonata; family Coenagrionidae; genus Ceriagrion; species Ceriagrion tenellum. The sequence goes on along the minus strand of CAUJGU010000051.1, from coordinate 3,916 downwards.
ATGACACCTTTTCCGGCCTTCAAACGCTCCTAACTCAAAAAGCACGCTACGCACGCGGACGTCGTCTCGTAATCACGCACGTACCGACCACACGCGCATACACGATCCACGCGAAGGAATCACATCCACACGTTTTCACTACACGAAGGGGGCAACGATGAAAAATCCTAAGGTTAAACACTTGCAAAATTTGCCGAAAATGGCAGAAAATAAAATTTATTAAAATCACGCGGAGCGACTCCCGTGCATCGAGAAACCTCCAACGAAGCCTATCACCATCGAGTTCGATGCCTATTCCCGAAAATTCTAGGATCGGTCTGTTTCCGCCACCGAAAACGTCCACAAAATGACACCTTTTCCGGTCTTCAAACGCTCCTAACTCACAAAGCACGCAACGCACGCGGACGTCGTCTCGTAATCACGCACGTACCGACCACCCGCGCATACACGATCGACGCGAAGGAATCACATCCACTCGTTTTCACTACACGAAGGGGGCAACGATCAAAAATCCTAAGGTTAAACACTTGCAAAATTTGCCGAAAATGGCAGAAAATAAAATTTATTAAAATCACGCGGAGCGACTCCCGTGCATCGAGAAACCTCCAACGAAGCCTATCACCATCGAGTTCGATGCCTATTCCCGAAAATTCTAGGATCGGTCTGTTTCCGCCACCGAAAACGTCCTCAAAATGACACCTTTTCCGGCCTTCAAACGCTCCTAACTCAAAAAGCACGCTACGCACGCGGACGTCGTCTCGTAATCAAGCACGTACCGACCACACGCGCATACACGTTCCACGCGAAGGAATCACATCCACACGTTTTCACTACACGAAGGGGGCAACGATCAAAAATCCTAAGGTTAAACACTTGCAAAATTTGCCGAAAATGGCAGAAAATAAAATTTATTAAAATCACGCGGAGCGACTCCCGTGCATCGAGAAAGCTCCAACGAAGCCTATCACCATCGAGTTCGATGCCTATTCCCGAAAATTCTAGGATCGGTCTGTTTCCGCCACCGAAAACGTACTCAAAATGACACCTTTTCCGGCCTTCAAACGCTCCTAACTCAAAAAGCACGCTACGCACGCGGACGTCGTCTCGTAATCAAGCACGTACCGACCACACGCGCATACACGTTCCAAGCGAAGGAATCACATCCACACGTTTTCACTACACGAAGGGGGCAACGATCAAAAATTATAAGGTTAAACACTTGCAAAATTTGCCGAAAATGGCAGAAAATAAAATTTATTAAAATCACGCGGAGCGACTCCCGTGCATCGAGAAACCTCCAACGAAGCCTATCACTATCGCGTTCGATGCCTATTCCCGAAAATTCTAGGATCGGTCTGTTTCCGCCACCGAAAACGTACTCAAAATGACACCTTTTCCGGCCTTCAAACGCTTCTAACTCACAAAGCACGCTACGCACGCGGACGTCGTCTCGTAATCATGCACGTACCGACCACCCGCGCATACACGATCCACGCGAAGGAATCACATCCACTCGTTTTCACTACACGAAGGGGGCAACGATCAAAAATCCTAAGGTTAAACACTTGCAAAATTTGCCGAAAATGGCAGAAAATAAAATTTATTAAAATCACGCGGAGCGACTCCCGTGCATCGAGAAACCTCCAACGAAGCCTATCACCATCGAGTTCGATGCCTATTCCCGAAAATTCTAGGATCGGTCTGTTTCGGCCACCGAAAACGTCCTCAAAATGACACCTTTTCCGGCCTTCAAACGCTCCTAACTCAAAAAGCACGCTACGCACGCGGACGTCGTCTCGTAATCAAGCACGTACCGACCACACGCGCATACACGTTCCACGCGAAGGAATCACATCCACTCGTTTTCACTACACGAAGGGGGCAACGATCAAAAATCCTAAGGTTAAACACTTGCAAAATTTGCCGAAAATGGCAGAAAATAAAATTTATTAAAATCACGCGGAGCGACTCCCGTGCATCGAGAAAGCTCCAACGAAGCCTATCACCATCGAGTTCGATGCCTATTCCCGAAAATTCTAGGATCGGTCTGTTTCCGCCACCGAAAACGTACTCAAAATGACACCTTTTCCGGCCTTCAAACGCTCCTAACTCAAAAAGCACGCTACGCACGCGGACGTCGTCTCGTAATCAAGCACGTACCGACCACACGCGCATACACGTTCCAAGCGAAGGAATCACATCCACACGTTTTCACTACACGAAGGGGGCAACGATCAAAAATCCTAAGGTTAAACACTAGCAAAATTTGCCGAAAATGGCAGAAAATAAAATTTATTAAAATCACGCGGAGCGACTCCCGTGCATCGAGAAAGCTCCAACGAAGCCTATCACTATCGCGTTCGATGCCTATTCCCGAAAATTCTAGGATCGGTCTGTTTCCGCCACCGAAAACGTACTCAAAATGACACCTTTTCCGGCCTTCAAACGCTCCTAACTCAAAAAGCACGCTACGCACGCGGACGTCGTCTCGTAATCACGCACGTACCGACCACACGCGCATACACGATCCACGCGAAGGAATCACATCCACACGTTTTCACTACACGAAGGGGGCAACGATCAAAAATTATAAGGTTAAACACTTGCAAAATTTGCCGAAAATGGCAGAAAATAAAATTTATTAAAATCACGCGGAGCGACTCCCGTGCATCGAGAAACCTCCAACGAAGCCTATCACTATCGCGTTCGATGCCTATTCCCGAAAATTCTAGGATCGGTCTGTTTCCGCCACCGAAAACGTACTCAAAATGACACCTTTTCCGGCCTTCAAACGCTTCTAACTCACAAAGCACGCTACGCACGCGGACGTCGTCTCGTAATCATGCACGTACCGACCACCCGCGCATACACGATCCACGCGAAGGAATCACATCCACTCGTTTTCACTACACGAAGGGGGCAACGATCAAAAATCCTAAGGTTAAACACTTGCAAAATTTGCCGAAAATGGCAGAAAATAAAATTTTTTAAAATCACGCGGAGCGACTCCCGTGCATCGAGAAACCTCCAACGAAGCCTATCACCATCGAGTTCGATGCCTATTCCCGAAAATTCTAGGATCGGTCTGTTTCGGCCACCGAAAACGTCCTCAAAATGACACCTTTTCCGGCCTTCAAACGCTCCTAACTCAAAAAGCACGCTACGCACGCGGACGTCGTCTCGTAATCAAGCACGTACCGACCACACGCGCATACACGTTCCACGCGAAGGAATCACATCCACTCGTTTTCACTACACGAAGGGGGCAACGATCAAAAATCCTAAGGTTAAACACTTGCAAAATTTGCCGAAAATGGCAGAAAATAAAATTTATTAAAATCACGCGGAGCGACTCCCGTGCATCGAGAAAGCTCCAACGAAGCCTATCACCATCGAGTTCGATGCCTATTCCCGAAAATTCTAGGATCGGTCTGTTTCCGCCACCGAAAACGTACTCAAAATGACACCTTTTCCGGCCTTCAAACGCTCCTAACTCAAAAAGCACGCTACGCACGCGGACGTCGTCTCGTAATCAAGCACGTACCGACCACACGCGCATACACGATCCACGCGAAGGAATCACATCCACACGTTTTCACTACACGAAGGGGGCAACGATCAAAAATCCTAAGGTTAAACACTTGCAAAATTTGCCGAAAATGGCAGAAAATAAAATTTATTAAAATCACGCGGAGCGACTCCCGTGCATCGAGAAACCTCCAACGAAGCCTATCACTATCGCGTTCGATGCCTATTCCCGAAAATTCTAGGATCGGTCTGTTTCCGCCACCGAAAACGTACTCAAAATGACACCTTTTCCGGCCTTCAAACGCTCCTAACTCAAAAAGCACGCTACGCACGCGGACGTCGTCTCGTAATCACGCACGTACCGACCACACGCGCATACACGATCCAC